>NW_019104500.1:1824687-1870407 GCF_001995035.1 Momordica charantia | reverse complement strand
GAGTAATTCTCAATAAAAAACAAGTTTCTGTTGATTGAGAGAGAGATCAGCATGTTGTCAACAGTATGAGACAAATTGAGATTCTTAGTACTTAATCACCACATCACTAAAGCATCAAAGGAAACACCATCTAGTCCTATAGACCGAACCGAACAATAACGTAAAGCAGGTTTAAATAGATCAAGATAAGACATCAACCACATGACCAGATGAAACCAAGACACATCATAATGATCAAATTTCTTATCCGAATTATGAGAATAAAAGACTATCATTCACATCAAATTGTAGGTAGACAGGTGACTTCGACACAAATATTATTCTTTGGTACATGTTTTTCTTTTCAAATAACGTATTTCCCATGCCCCCCTAACATTACAATGCTAGAAAAATCTTCATCAGAAAGGGATCACATTTAGAATGGAGATTTAAAAAAGGAACAAAAATTCACAAAATTCTAACCTTCTAGTAATACCCCCGAAGGCTGTCCAAATAGCAGAAATCAAGCAGTGCATCACTGCTCACCATATCAAGGCAACAGAACTAAAGAGAAAAATGGCCACACATATTTCAGCCATTAGTATATTGAGAAATCCGAGAAGCCATGTTAGCAACTTGAGCTTGTAACTGAGAAGCCCTGACTTTGGCAGCGGTAGCACGGTGGAAAAACTGCTCCCTTGACAACAACCTCACGTTCCTCAAGTACTGATCAAATTGTACAGCTCCATCCTGCACTGCCTTATCCAATGAATATATAGCATCTTCTATTGCCAAATCCGAAGCAGTACACTCGAGCATTTGCTTTGAAAGCACATCAACACATTCAAATGCGTCATCCGCTTCAAAATCACTGCGATTCCTTCCCTCGTTCTCCCTCACCCAAGCTTCCAAAACATCGCTATTCATCAGAACCATCTGCAGTTGCTGCTCTAAACTCTCCTTCTCATCTTGCATCTCTTTCAAACCTTTATTTAGCTCCTCCTCCCTCTGTCTCAACACTCCCTGTGCACTGAAAAGTCCTTCCACCTCGGCCTCCCTAGTCTTTCTCAACCCGACAATATCACTATGCACGATCTCTACAAGCTTATTAATCGCATTTCGCTTGAAAACTTCATTGGGATCTTCCGTATGTGGCTGTAGACGCGCAACAGAAGCAACATCATTTGCACTACCACCGTATGGCGACGGTGGGTAAACCCTCGGCGGAATTGCTGGGCGTGGGAAAGCGGCAGCCCCCATATTAGAAGCAATCGAAGAATTAGCACTATTACGCCCAAAACTAGAGCTAGGACCCGGAGAAGGACCAGGGCTAGGGCTAGGGCCAGGATTGGGCCTCCGTTGGGAATAAAGTGGAGGGTCGCGACCAAACATAACGCTCAAATTACGAACCAATTCAACCAAATTAGAGCTGGGATAAATCCAATTTTGCAAATAAGGGATCGAGACCATACCGGAGGGATTGACATGAGGATGGGGGCGCTTGATGATCATATCCCGAGTTGGGTTCACGTAAACACAAGGAGGGTGGCGAGGGTAAGACTCCATGAGCCAAACGACGACGGGAATGTTATAGGTGACGCCTTGGAAGGACATGGGGACGGTGCCGTCGGATTGCAGAAGGTTGACGGAGCGGCCATCGTTGTGGGTGAAAGTTGCAGTACGAGGAACCAAGGAGGGGTAGGCGGCCGTGAGGGCGACCAAGTGCTGGCGGATCAGCCACTTGGTTTCTTCGGAGTAGGGGAGGGCGGAGGGGCCGCGCTGGGACAGGACGGAGCTCAGGAACTGCTGGATTATCTGTGGATTCGGCGGCGACGGATCCGGCGACGGCACCATAGCATATAGATTGGCGATTCGAAATCAGGAAACCGATGATCCTTCTTCGATTGGATTGAAGGATCCGAATTTGGGAATTGGGAATTGGGAATTTGGGAATTTTCTTTCGCTCACAATGGAAAATGAAATGCGTAGGCAGAGAGCTCCGGAAGATCGAGATGGCGCGTGCCTTAGCGTCGAAGAAAAATAAAATAAAATAAAATGGTGGACTTTGTTAAAACTAGGGTTAAAATCATATCTCCAAAATTTGGTTTGGTTTGATGATTTGAAAATATAAAATTGAAATAAAATATTTTTTTATTTGAAAATTGAATATTAATTTTAAATTTATTACATATTTAATAATATATTGTAAAGTAAGCTAGTTAACCTATTTAGTTTAATCTAAAATAATATTATTTAATTTATTAATATTTTTGTTATAAATCTCATAAAGTTATTATTTTACAGTATTACAACATTTATAATATATTATATTTTACCTGTTTTAATTTTAACAAAAACGAAATGAATTTATATCATACATAATATATTTATCAAACTTTTAACTGTTAAAAAGAAATCTGAAAATATTGAAAATTAGTTTCAAAATTTCATATTTGAAATCCATTTTTTAAAACAAATCCATATTTATGATCCATTTGATTGAGTAGCCTTAGGTTTAGTGTCTATATTTTAAAAATATTATAATAAATTTTTGAACTTTTAAAATTCTGTCCAATAATTCTCTTGGTTTTTTTAACAGTTCAACTATTATACTTTTAATTTTATGTTTTTGAAAATGATGTTTGTTTGCTTTATTTTTTTTATATGTTTTTATTTTGCTTAAAAATACGTATGAATTCTTAGAGAATTTTCTAAAACAATTTTTTTTTTAATTTGATTTAGATTTTGAAAACGTTTTTAAAAAGTGATAGCAAAGCAAAGATATGAGTAAAGACAGTATTTATAATTTTAATTTTAAGAAACAAAAATTTAAAATAATAAAAAAAATTTACCAAAATGGTAACCCTTTAAAAGTAATCAATCCAAAGGGACGTTTTTCAAGTATAGAGACAAAAATAAAAAAAAATTGAACCAAAATGAATAAAAGTTGAAATTAGAGAAACCAAAATAGTATGTAAACCTAATATTTATTTAAAGATCTAGATTTGAAACATGTAGATGTTATTATCGAGTACAGATTATTTTCGCCAACTTGAATATGCATCATACATTTGCCTTAAAAGATGCAAAATCTTTCACAAATACTTTGGATATACTTTTTTTATGTGTCTTATAATCTATGTCAGTCTCATTAGAAAATAATAGGGCTTAGCTAGACTAAGCGAGATTGCCATGTCTAAGACCATTAACATTAATTCCCCAGTTGCCAAGAAATGGCCGGGCATGTCTTTATCAACTAAATCAAGCCTCTGCCCCCACATTTGTTGAGTTATTTTTTTCACAACTAATTTTATCGTTGGAATTCCAATCACCACCTCACATCAATGTAAGCCAAGTTTTTCAAATAACTCTTATTTTCTCATTGAAAATGGCTATACACGAGAGTAGATTTTAAGTTGATGAAAACTCAGTTCTATCTTTTTTTTTTCAAATTATAAAAGAGTAGGACGAGGAATCAAACCATCGACTTTAAGAATGGTAATACATGTCTTATCTACTGAAGTATGTTCGGATTGGCAACTAAATTCTACTCGATAACTATATTTACAATGAGTTTATCATTTTTATCAATAACGTCACGTTTCTATGGCATCATTTCATTTCTCTACTTTCTTTCTACACTTAATGAAATATCAAAATCAAAGGACAATAATTCTCTATAACTTATATCTTTATTAGCATATTAACTACAATCAGTCTGCTTTTCAATCCAAGAGCATCAAAAAAATCTATTGTTTGATGCTCTTTATAATGTAATAGACACCATAGAATTTTGACACCTCCACTTTTTTGCGTTATAATCATAATCTATCGTTTATCATAAAGACAATTTCACGAAACAACGATAATTTTAAACTATAAAACTTTAGTCAAAAAATATTTTTTGTCCATGTAATTTCTTTGGAGTAACAATTCAATCCGTAAACTTTAGTTTGTAACGATTTAATTATTATAGCAACAATGTAATCCATAAACTTTATTATATAACAATTTAGTTCTATTAATTTAAAATTTGTAAGAGGTTAGTCTCTACTATTTAAAATGTTATCAAAATTAAGTATTGATTTTTATAATGTAACGATACAATTTTGGTCCCTCATTATTGATCTACATATAACCCCGTTAAATCTTAACAATATTTTTCACATTAGCGACTAAATCATAACAAAATTATTACATACTAAAATTCAAGAACCAAATAGTATAATTACAAACTTGAAAAAACAAAGACTTGATTGTTATAAACTAAAATTCAGAAGCTAAATCATCGAAGATATATCCAAACGTTCCAAAACGACGTCGATGTAAAAGAAAAAAAAAAGGCAAACTTGTTTTAAAACTAAATAATAATCGTATGTGGTTATATATTTGAAATGAGAAGACTAGGCCGGTGGTAAAGATAATATTCAGAGGCGCAGGCAAAAGATAATGAAATTATTAGCCACACTAGTTGATGCACCTTCATTGGCAAACTACAACACAGCAGCAGGAAAAGGCCATAAAGTAACACAATCAGGCACACATGTTTTACACTTAATTCCCCATTATACCCCCCCAAAACTAAGGAAATGGAGAAGTAACAAGTTGCCTGGGCGCACTGAATAGGTCATTTCCTGCAAAAGGAGAGGTCCAATCCCGCAAACCACCTGAAGATGACATATCTTTAACGCCTCCCCCACCCCCCTGCATCCCAAGTTCACACAGCCTCATCCCGGAACCATTCCTCAATGACGAAGAAAGACCCGGAGACAACTCGCTCGATCGGGTTGCTGACGGGCTATGCAGAGTCCAATCTATTCTGTTGTAATCGCAATACGGCATCAACCCGCCGATGTTCCAGTCCATCTGTGACAACAACCCAGATGTTTGTGCTGTGCCCTGGCTGTGGCTGTGGCTGTGGAGGGTGGAATTTGATCCATAAGAAGATGGGACTGCGAATGAAGATACATTTCCCCCACCAGTTTTCCACAAACTCTGCGGTTCGGAAGGGAATGCGTGCGATGAAGACGCGTTCTCTTTCGTCCACGGTATATCGAGCCCTGCTGATGATAGCATTTCAACTGGACCAGCCATGAATTGTGGTTGATTATGGACAGCCGTCTGCTGATGGTAGATCTGCTCTAACCTTCTGTTTTCTGCACCGAGGCTCGCCCTGCTATGATTGTGCAGCAATTTGTCACTTGAAATGATGTTTTTAATGGCTGGAGCATTGTTTGAATACCATGAAGTAGTTCCAGGAAGCATGGGGCTGGAGAAAGAGTTCTGCAATCCATTTATGGATTGGGGCTGCTGCATAAAAACTACTGGCTCTACTGGCTGCTCCTGTATCTCTCGCCGCAGACTGATTGCTTCGTTTTTCAAAACACCAATTTGAGCCCCTGCCTTTACATATGGATGATGAACTACTGGCAACGGTGGCGTTGAAGTCGACGAAGAAAGGCCTGATCCTACAGCAGGCCATCTCTTCTCCCCTCCCCTCAGCAGCCTTGGTTGATCTGTCGTCTTCAAAGACTGCTGTACGCTTCTGTTGCCAGCTTCTAACCATGCTGGCACTGTCATAGCAGCACTATTACGGCTAAATTCTCGTTCATTTTTGCTCGACTGCATTGTAAGGACGGAAGCAGACCCAGACATTTCTTGAGCTCTTGGTATACTCTTTGTTTCAACTACTTCATGATTCGACTGATTGACAGGTTCCTTCTGCTTTTGTTCTCTTAGAATACCTTCCGCCTTATCAAGATCACCTCCACAAGCAACTACAGCTCTTTCTACCTCTTTCTTTGAGCATTTGTACCGTGCTTCAAGAGCCGAGATATGAGCAAGCTCATTGCCAATATCAATCTTCAAGTTGCCCCCACTTGTAATACTAGCAGCATCCTTGTTCCGAGCTTCTTCCTCATTTCCTTCAAAGAGCCAGGAGACTGATTCCTCTAGCTTGCCCTCGTTTAACATTAGTGCCATGGTAGCTCTTTCAGAAGAGAACCCCATGGCGACCAGTTGCTGAGAAAGAGCTTCAAGCTTTCTAGACATTAGATAACCTTTGCATCGCTCGTGCAACTCCTGAGCCCGTTTCTCTTTCTGTCTCTGGTGTTTCTTCTCATTCTTTAGACGAATCTTCTCCCGCTTGTCATGGTCACATCCAGGTGTTCTCTCCTGCTGGGTCGAAGAATCGGCTGCCTTCTCTTTTGGATCCTCTGACTCACCCGAGCAGCTACCGTTGTTGGAAGACAGATCAAAATCAGATACTGTACCACGTGGACTGCTAGAGTGGTCATCTGTATCTTCCATATTCTGGAAGTGACCGTTGTCAGAGTGCAGTGAAGAAGCAGCTAGTGATGATGATATTTCAACTGTATGAACCACTTCATCAACTGGATTGTGAGCGGTCGTAGCCGGACTCCTGTTTGTATTTTTAGAAGCAGAGTTTTTTGAAGCCTTCGGCTGTTTCTTCGCAGCTGCCCTAGCAGAGGGCTTATCCTTGGAGGCGGACTTGGATTTTGACACCGGCATCTTCCAAGATTATGTAACTGTTGATAAAAGAAAGTCGGAATCAATCATTCAGCCAACGATAATGTAAAAATACCAAAAAGAAACAAGTTACAACATACATTAAATCTTTGCCATGTATACGATAACATTTGCAAATCGGTTGTATAAAAAAGACAAATAAAGACCATTCTCATATCATTTTCAAATTGATTGAATAAGAAGAATCACAAATATTTCAATACAGCAAGGAAACCAATCATATCACAACTGAAGTAATGATATTAGAGCATGTCACTGTATATGAGAAATAAAATCATCACTTACTTCAGATATAGTACTTTGGATACATATAACACAAAATTAATAACAACGGCGCAATAGCATTACAAGAAAAGTAATGATAGAAGACTGGCATCTTTCTTTCGATCTAAAACCATTTCCCTCTTTTTTCACTGTGAAAGATTTCGTGAAAACGCAATCAAGAACTTTCAGCATTTTTCGAAAAAGAGGAAATGAGACAAAAAAAAACATTTGAATAGGGAGAGAGACTCACAAACTATTATGAACTCATGGAGCAAAACTCAGAAAAAGAAATTTCAATGAAGACAAAAAGAGGATGAACTCCAAAACTTATAACTGTTGCATTAAATGTAACAAAACTCGATGAGTTGCAAATTCTACATATAAGAGAACAAATGGTTATTTACGAATCCTGCATGTTATTGATTTAATGAAATCCTCGTTTCCTCTCAAAAAATAAAAGGCATCCATCTAAGAAACTCAAATATTTTCTTTACATCCAACATCTAGGAAATTTTTTAAAGTTTTTCTTTCTAAAGAGAAGTGGAATATCAAATGGGCACCCACTTCTTAAAATTGGAGTCATACCAAATTATCATTTTCCCAAACATTTAACGAATCATTAATTGATCTGCGATGTTAGAATGTTGAAATTGTACTCTGACAACCAATATAACATCAAATTATAATATGTTTTATGTAGGAACAAGTAGCAAAAAAATTGAAAGCGCTTATGGATTTGCCACGAAAAACCAACTTCAAATTCAAAACATTGAAAAGAAGAATGCAGAAACCAGAAATGAAGAGGAAAAAAGCCCGAATCAAGAAGAAGAAGAAAACAAAATGCATGAAATTCGCGCGAAAACATAAAAGCGGAGAAACTGAGGGTCTCATTTCAAACGCAGGCCCGAATTTACTTGAAACAACAAGAATCAAGATGGAATCAAAATCATTTCCCACCAAAACAGAACCCCTCACGATAGATCCAGAAATCAAAAACAATTATCCAAAACCTCAAACATTCAAACCTAACAAAGAAATAAAAAACAACCCAAACCCAACTAAGAGATCTCTCGAAATCTTCAAACAAACAAAAGGAAACCCCATAAATTGCTCAGATTCAACAACATCCGGAGAAGATCGGCAAGAAAAAACGTCAAAAAACAGCATCAGGATCACAGGAAAAACGCAGGATTGAAAGAGAGATCAAACAACAGATCTGAAAACTGACCGGTGGAGAGAAATCCGAGGAGGAAGAGGGAGGAGGAGGAGGATGAGAGATCGAAAAATGATGATGACGACAACCGCGATGAGGTCGCCTTCGTTGTCCTTTCTCTCTGTTTTTAAGCCTCTCGCCCTTTCTTTGTCCCTTTCTGTTTTGTTTCCTCTCGTTTACTGTTTTCACGTTCTCTGTCTCTCTCTCTTCTTCTTCTTTTTTTTTTCTTCTCTCTCTTCTTTTTTTATTTTCTTATTTTTTCTTTGAATTATAAATAAATAAATAATTAAATAACAGAATTCTTTGGGTCAGTTTCGTACACGTGTGAGACCGAAGGTGGCGTCTGGATTTAAATGTCGGTTTGACATTTTTTTATTTTTAAATTAATTAAAATTAATTTTGGGTGAATTGTTTAACTTTTTTGGAGAGATTCATTTCTTTTTTTTATATGTTTTTTTCCTAAAATTTTGGGAGATTTTACCCATGCTCTTGTATGTTGTTTCCTTAAAAGCCTATGATATGATACATAAAAATCATTTCTTATAAATTTACTATGGGAGTAAAATTTATTGTAAGTATTTTCACTGAATCTTAATCCATATCCTTTAAAATTAATAATAACTTAGTCTTCAAATTTATGTAATAATTTCGTTTATATAACCTAAATAACAATTTAGTCCATACCATATTAAACATTATTTGTTTTAATATATATATATATATATAATCTATTAAATCTTTACAATATTTTAAGGTAGGGACAAAATGAGTTTTAAACAACTAAATTATTACCAATTTAAAAATATGACTAAATTGTTACCGACAAAAAATTAATTACTAAATTGTTAACCATTAAATCTAAAATAATTATATTAATAAAAGTAGTATTTTCCACTAATAATTGAACATAAAAGGGATTTAGTTTTACATGTCTTGGCTAGTAGGAAGTTGGTTGATTCCATGCATGAATTTTTTTTTTTTAATTCCTTTTGAAATTTTTGACTCAATCCTTGTATTTAAGAAATTATAAAGGCTAAATTATAACAAACAAAAGTTGGATGAAAATATTTAAGATATAAAATTTAGAGCCTTAACTATGATAGCTCTTATGATTAAAGAGCACGATTTATAACAAATTACTTCATCAACTCATAGAATTGTTAAAATTAAAAGATTGAAAGTATAATTGTAATCCATGATCAAAATATCCATATTCATAAAAGCTTAAATCAGATAAAATACCAGTACCAATAATTATTTATGAAAAATTATAAAAATAGAGCTAGTCGGGCCTTAATTCAGACTAGACTCTATACTTATCGTAACAAATATTAAAATTAACAACTAAACAATTTAAGTTTTTATTTTCAATATTTACTTAATATTTTATAGATATAATGTAATAGTAATGTGTCAATAAAAATACAGACTTATAGCTAAATATTTTATATATAAAAAAAAAAGTTATGTAAAGTTTGAGACAACTGACAACCTTTGAAAAAAAGTTAAGGGCAGTTATTGCATTAAAAAAAAGAATAAATCAGAATTAAAAATATAAAAATAAAGTAAAATAAAAGTTCTGGAATCTTCCGAATTCGACGGCTGTTTTAGAGGCTACGGGTTAGGGTTTAAGAATCACAGCCGACCAATCTTCCCCTTTAATCCGCCTTCGGATTTCCCCATGCAATAGCCCACCTATATTTAATATATATTTAAAATTTTAATTAAATATTTCAATTATATGAAAATATTAAATTAAATAACGTTTTAATTTTACTAGTTTAAATTAAAAAATCATTAATTATTTGAACTTTTTTAAAAAACTGCAAGTTGAACTTTCAGTCTTTTAAGTAATGGGCACATGTCACACCACTTAAATTATATGTAATTGGCGTTTTAAAGTGAGGTGTGGACAATTTACATAATAATTAGGAAACTATCATTTTTTAACTCAGAGCTAGATATGTCATTTTTTGTTGCAATCTCCACACTAGTGTTGCAGTTATTAACATTGTTGAAAAATTATCAAAAAAAGTATGGATGTAATGCCAAAAGAATTATAAGATTTCAACAAATGTAGTAAAGTTAGACGATTGATCCATGATAAGTCAAAATACACAAACTAATCCAGATACATGAATATCAAAAAGATAAAAATAATAAATGAATTATAAAAGATAAAAATAATAAATGAATTATAAAATAATACGAAAGTTGATGAGATTTAAACAAAAATAATATTTATAAATGTTGTTCATGGATGAAAATTTAATTTTGAACAAGTTTGATTTCACTAAATTAGTGAGTTTTAGAGTTTTTTATATTATTTTTTGCAAAAATTAGTGAGTGAGCTAATAGAAATTAAATTGATGATGAAAATTGTCGTTTAGAGTTCAGCACAACACTTTTTTACTCCAATAATTAATATTAAAAAAACAAATGAAGCTTTTGATGAACTCATCCCAATTGATTAAAAAATATTGAGAATAGACCAATTCATTTATAAAAAATACCGACACCTTCATCACACTAAAATGTGTACTAATTTTTTCTACACTTGCTATACCAATTTCTATTTTATTTGTTGATTTTTTAGACAAAAAAAGGAAAAAAAAAAACTTTAAAACTTGGTCACAAGGTTGAAGTCAGATTCCGTTACAAGTTATTGCCACCACACAAGAAAATATATAGTTAACGAATATAAATTTAATATTATCTCTCCAACGTGCGCTCATGATTTAACAACTTAAGTAGCATTTACACTATTGTACAAAGTTAATTTTGCCTTTAGAAACCCTATTTAATGGGTCAAATCAACGTCTGGCTGCTTGAGTTACAAGACACATGATTGAGCTCCCCGACTTTAAACTTTGAATTTCATCGAATCGAACTGAACCCTAAAGTAAAGAGTAGTAAAATTAATTATTCATCGCAAGCACAGTAGAAAATTACCTAGGAACCAATCAATATAAATCACACAAAATTTTCAACCAACGAGAAACTCAACAAGTCACGATATTATCCAAACTCAACTCCAAAATTGAATAGGCAAAAAACCTACTACCAATAAAAATAGCAGTCTAACCATAAATATGCTTATGCCTCACAAAGCTTAAAATAAATTAAAACTCAATCAAGTGAGCGTGATAACTTTCCTGTTTAGATAAGTTCGAGATTCAACTAGATGAAATTAAAGAATAAAGTTGACTCGTTCAACAATTTATTGGAGTAAACAACAAACTTTGGAAAAGTTGACTCATTCACAAGAAGGTTTTTTGTAATTACAGTTTGTTCTTTATCATGCAATACTGGAAAGTTGTAATTAGATAGTTTTGAAGAGAGGATTCTCTCTACCCTTTGCCTTTAGGTTGTCTTCCCCCATTTTCGAGTTTCTTGATTGATAATACACATCTTTGTTTCTTATAAAAAAAAAAAACTTTGAAAAAATACACACAAATCAGTAGAAGCTCCTACTAACTTTCCAATGTGGCATACATATAAATTTAGTTAAATCAATTTATGTATTGAACAAATACACTCATAAAAATAGTCTTACACTTGGGTAAAAAAGATCTACAACTGTTCTATTTCTCATTCATCATGAAGGAAAAAGCATCACACATGCATAATATGCTACAAAGCCGTTCAACAACCAAACCATTTTTGCATGTTTTTATTCTCTCTTTTTTATTTTTTATTTTTTTTGTTCTAAAAAGAGCTCCATAAAAAAGAAAAAAAAGGGTTTACTGTACAAAGGAAGAACTTTCAAAGTCACGTTTCTTCCATTTTTCCAAAGCAAACTAAAAGAAAATTGTGTACCAACTTACATACAAGTATATCATTTTTAAGTAGTTGTTAAGACAAACTGAAGAGTATCATACAGGAACAATTTTCCACAAGATATAGATGAAGATACTAACAAAATTTGCATGCATAAATGGCAGTAAAACGTTGAGCAGTGAGATTTATCATTTAGAATTAAATGAAGAGAAAACAAGTGCATTAGTTTTTACCTTGATTTTCACTCTCACAAGAGTTACAAACTTCTGTAATACATCTGAAGTGAAGTAGCTCAAAGCATGGAGAAGGAACAAAATTGGCTATCGGTGGCATGATTCAGTCAATGAGGACTGCTGCTTCCTGTTGACACATAAATCAGTTGCAGGCTATGCCAATAAATTAAATTAACACACTACTTTTTTTTTTTTCTACTAACGCATCCAGCAAAAGAGAATAAACAGAAAATTCTATAAAAAGACCAGACAAATTTGGACAAATAACAGGTGGATGGCAAACTGTTCATCAGATACAAGACATGAAAATATTTCTGTTCTCTTAATTATCAACGATGGTTCCTGCTTTGCATCACAGAAAAAAATCAGACAGAAAAAGAACAAACAAAACGTACTATTGGTTTCAAATTAAGTAAATGTTACTTCTCAAAAAAAAAAAAGGTAAATGTTACTTGTAGAACAGTAAAATGCTCTATTGAAAAGTCCAAAATCGGCAGACGGTTATAATTTCACATGAAACTTATTTCATATAAATAACATATTTATATGTTGCAGTCCAACGGAGTAAAAAATATATATAAATTATGTTCTTGTGCTACCGAATCCCCTTTTCAAGAGAATTAGGCAATATTTGACTGCTCTAGTTGTTTAAATGAAATCAACTGCATGGTGATTCATACATATCGGTAAACATCGTTTGAATATTACTTTTTTGTTTCCCCAAAGAGAGGAATCGATCTATCATGTTTATTGAAGATTACGATAATGATTGCCAATAGTCTACGGAAGCTAAAACACTAATTACAAGTACAGATGCAACAAAATCCTCACCATTCTAAAGCTTCCATCGCCTGAGAAGCAGCCAGCTTAGAAAGTCGAAATATTCCATCAAAATTTCGTTGGTCCATAAACTCCTTGTTAAATATTGCATCAGATAAAACAACCGAAGATGCTCCTTGTCTGATATAATCCCCTATTGAGTCTACAAAGATTTAGAAGTAACAAATGAACTCAGAAGCAGATCAAGTTATATCAAACTGATGAAAATAATTTCCAAAAAAACTGACTGGCCCAGAAAACAGAAACAGTGAACCGCATGATTAAAAACAAAACAAAAGAACGCAAGGGGCAAATAGTTTTAACTTTTAGTTGAGTACCAACCAATAGTTATGCCTTGAGAAGCAACCATTGAGATATGGGGAAATGGCTTCTTGAGTGCCGATATATATTTAATACCACCTAATGCGGAAACTGGATAAACCTATTTTTCAAGATTAGAAAATCAAAATAAATCCATAGAAAAATAATAATAACAAGGCTAGAACCATATTCTGATGTCAAAATGGAACGCAAGCACAAGCAGACGAAAAATTTTATGCACTGAAGAACAAATGGGAAAAGAAATAACTTGCATCGGTTTTTCCTTCTTTATTACTCGTAATTGCATAATAATTACCATTTAAGAAATTTCCATTAGGACTTACTGTATTGAAAAGCATCAAGGGAACAAAATAAATGAAAATTAGTTTTGAGTAGTATATTTACGTTTCTTTTTAATTAAGAAATATAAATTTTATCATGTTTGTTTGAGACAAACACATAACCCTAAGAATTATGTATATATTTCTAGTTTTCCAAGGAAAATGAGGTAGTTCCTTGAAAGTTGTAATGTAAACGAGGTATACTGGTCATCTATCTAAGCGAAATAAGTGGTGAATGCAGTGATGGGAAATGACAACTGCTTATTGTTACCAACGAGCTTGCTAAACCAAACAACAAATTTACTTACTTTAACAATCTCAGCACCAGCTTCGTATGCGGTCAGTATCTGTAAAGCATATTTTCATTAAGTAAAAAGGATGAATCCTTGAGAATTTATAGGGAAAAGAGGCAAATAAATGTTATGTGATTACTTCTGTTGGGGTCATCACACCAGGTATATACAAGAATTCATCTTCAATATCATCCATTATACCCTGTTAACCAGTGAAAATAATCTGAGAGAAGAAAATATCCTCGTAGTCTCTTTTAGTTGGACTCCAGGATGAAAAATCACGACAAACAATGACGGGAAGAAAAAAGGAAAACATGAAAATAGGATAAAGAGGAATCAGCATACAATTAAAAAAGTCCACGGTGATATATAAGCAAAAAAGTAAATGTGGTATGCTCGTCATCTATCAATGCTTACCTTCACCATAGTAGGACTCATTAGAAACTTGGCTCCACCTTTTACAGCATCCTTTGCGTCCTTAATATTAAGAACTGTCCCAACCTGCAGAACATTTGCGTATCTTCATAAGAACTCAACATCATCCATCTTTTGTGAGATTGACAAGTTATATTTTTGTAAGCATTAAGAGTAAAGCTATAGTTCATCCTAATCCATCAAAGGCTCAAAAGTCAAAACCAAAGGCTACAAAAATTTTGACCTAGGTGTAGCAAGGATATATTACAAACATTAAGAAAGCATCACGCCCATAAAAAGCAAAGAAAATAATTACTCCCACTGTTTTGGTAGGATAGTCTTGCAGCAACTGCTGTAGAACCTGTTTCAATTTTTATAACAGATGAAAAAAATGAAAGAAAAATAAGATAAATTCTTAAAATTAGAAACAAGTACAATGAAAAGGAAAATATTCTCAACAACAACCTCAAAAACACCTGGTGTTGACGTAACAATCTCCAGCTGCATATTGACATGAAAAAAAAAAGGTTAGAAACCATCAATCAATACATCAAAAAAGAAAAAAATATATTTCAATAAAGTTGACATGCTCTAGCCGCTTTCTGTGGTTATTATTATTCATCATGCACTTACCATTTACAAAAGCGTCATGAGGACAATTTCTTCAATCTTTTTTTAGTTCTACTAATCATTTAGAAAACGTCAGCAATAAGAAACCATATACCAATAGAATATTTGGATGTATCACTGAATATTATTCAAACTAGTTCAAATATACGGGAACAATGAAAACTTAGAATTAAGAGCACTCACGACTGATACTCCACCATTTAGCGCAGCACAAGCAGCACTCATTGCCAGCTCTGCACTATAGTGAATTAAGAAAATAATTAAAGTCCAGACCAAGACTCTAGATACCTCTAGACAAACGATATTAAATTTCTTAACTCTAGTAAACTTCGGAAGCCCAGATATTTTGGATTAGAAAAAAACATGAAGGTGTGTTCAAGCAGCTTTTGAAGGAGGCAGGGAGTGTGGCTCACTTTGATGCCTTTCTTTGGATCCATGTCACCAACACTTTCTGTGGTCTACCTTTATCTTTCTTTACCTTTGTCTAGACTATTTATATTTCAAGTCTAATATGTTTTCTTACTTTTTAAAGAAGACATAAGCAATGAATTCCGGAAAAGAGGCGAGGTTCTACTTTTGCGAACCACCTATTCAACATCTAATGAAACAATGAAAATGTATTTTAGTATTAGGTTGGTGCTATCTGACCATTTTTTGTAATATAACCATGTAAATGGGTTTATATAGATAACAGACCTTGCTGTCAACTATCAGCTAACCAGTAAAGTTGTAAACAATAAGGAGAAAGTAATGAAGACCTTGGGGCAACCAGCTGGCCACTAAGAACTAATAGTTCGATCATGTCAAGCATAGAGTTCTAAGAGAATCCAGCACCACTACATTCTAAAATGCAGAAAGTGTTACATGAGAATGAGTTACCTGCTAGCACGAAGGCAAGCGATGACTCCAGAATTGTAAATTTTTTTCAGGGTCTTGTCTTTGGGAGATACAGAGAGCTGCCTAGAAGCGCAGAAAACTGTAAAGCGAGCACATGCAAAAGGGTTACAGTACCCTATAGCAGGCAAAGACCACATGTTGATTCTCCTAGAAACTAACATATACGTCAAATATAGTCTTCGACTCTTCTGGCTGTTTGCAGTGATTTATCCCAGCCAATCAGATATACTGATGATTATGAATGTTATGTCATCAGTCTTGGATTCACGGAAATATCTCTGGAAAAAGTTTATAATATTAACTCGAAAGGCAAAGCAATGGACGATAACATATAGTTTGAGCTTAATTTAAAAATTAAAAAAAAAAAAAAGGACCAGAGGACAAAAATTCTTCAATCCAACTTATTATATAATGTCAATGTTTCAGATCACAACTTTTTTTTCAGGGTCATGTTGGTGACTACAAACTACTGGTGAAAGCAGGTGGAAACTTACGTATTTGAATGTCTGATGCCAATTTATTACCAGTAATCATTGCAAGAGCATAATCCAGTTGTGAAATGATGAAAGCGGTTAGAGTCTCTGATGACAATCTCCTTCTTAAGTAGCCTTGAAGCTAACTTCATGAAATTATGACAATCCACACAAATTCGAATGTTTTTCATGATCCTTACAAGAGTTCCGACATGACACAAGTTACTATCATTCATTATGGAAAAAACCAAAGCCAGCTTCTCACTATGATGATATAGTTGCTCCTCCTTTTGCTCTTGCTCCACATCATGCAATGCTATGCTTGTCTCGGGCACATAACCAAGCTGTTTCAACCTCCCAATGAGTTCTTCAAGCTCATTGCATATTTCCTCCCTCTGTGGGTGACGTCGACCTCCAGATGCAAACTCATGGACTTGATTTTCTATTTCTACCCAACTTAATCCAGGTTCCTTTCTCACTCTAGACCCTTTCATTTCCATCCTAATTAAGTCTGCTTCGTAAAAGCTACCACTGAAGCAATATAAGTTTGACATTTGCACATAAGCTAAAGAATTGCTAGGATCTAACTCTTTCAATTTGTTAGATGCTAATTTCGCCAACTGTGTTGCACCATGCTTCCTACATGATCCTAGGAATGAACTCCAAACAACAAAATCAGGCTCTATAGGCATTTTACTTATAAAATATTCAGCCTCTTGAACTCGACCAACTCTACCCAAAATGTCAACCATGCAAGCATAGTGATCTAGTTGACAAACAATACCATAATACTTAATTGAATTGAAAAGGCTGGTTCCTTCTTCCACAAGCCCAGCATGGCTACAAGCTGAAAGGAGAGAAACAAATGTAGTAGAATCAGGTGGGACATCCATCTTTGAAAACAAATGCAATGCATTTTTAGCTTGCCCATGGATAGCATAGGCCTTCATCATTGTGTTCCAAGAAACCAAATCACGATACTTCATTTCCTTGAATACTTTCTTAGAGAGAGTAATTGAACCACACCTCCCATAAGCATGAATCAAGGCATTGTTAAGGACAATGTCGTCCTCAGACATAGATTTAATTAGTAGTGAATGATATGTTGAGGCATGCTTCTCGGTTAGATATCCAGCACAGGCCTTTAATACAATTGAAAAAGTATGCCCATCCGGGGTTAAGCCTTCTTGACGAAACTGACGAAATAGGGAAAGGGTTTTGCCAGGGTCATGTTCTACAAGAGCTGTCATAATGCTGGTCCACAAAACTATATCCCAATGATATCCTGCTTCAACAAAAAGCCTATAACTATCAGCAATGTCCCCTCCAAGATCTGCATAAGTTTTCACTAATGCAGTAGCTACTTCAATTTCTGAGATGAAAGCAGTTTTGAATGCTAGACAGTGTAACTCATGACAAAAGCTCAGACCCAGACCAAATTCATCCCTATTGCACAGATTTAAGGAAGACAAAGTGCTTAAAAGTGTTGCACGATCAAACCCAATTCCTTCACGATTCATTTTCATAAATAAATAGATAGCTTGGTTTCCAAGTTTCCGGAAACAAAACCCTGCAATCATCGAGTTCCATGTTATAAGGCTCGGATTTTCTATGCTCTTGAACATAGTCCAAGCATCATCGTTACTGTCATTAAAAATACCACCTTTACAGAAACTCTTGCTATACATAGTAATAAGAGCATTTGCAACGTAAACAAAGGCATCTAAAGACGTTTTCAAGGCAAACCCATGTACCTGCCGCCCACGTTCACCATCATGCTCGCCAAATGAGGTCAGCAAACTTGCAACTGTAAACTCATTTGGTCTACAGTCTACCAACATTCTAGGAAATAGAAGGAAGCACTCATCGACATGTCCATACTGAGAAAGTCCCGAGATAAGCACGGTCCAAGACACAAGGTTTCTCCTCGGCATTTCGTCAAATAATTGCCAGGCATAATCTAAGTGGCCACACTTACAGTACATGTTAATAAGATGATTGGTAACAAAGAGATCGAATGAGTCCATCAGATCCCGCGACATCATGTAACGGTGCAGTCCCATGCCTTCATGGAGGCAGCGGAGGCGCGCACAAGCATGGAAGAGATAGGCATAGGTCTGGCGGGAATGAGGCTGTCTAAAGGAGTAGAACAGTGAAAGAGCATGCCTAAGGTGGCCGCGCGTGGATATCACACGGGTGTCCCATAGATAGTCATTATCAATATCTTCTGTCCTAGAAGGCACAAAATCACTTTCTGCTGCCGACCTCCAGTATCTAAGGTGGATAGGAAAAGCCCATTTACTTGGATACAAAACCAAATTCCGTTTGGCAAGAAATGGATAATGAATTGTTGCAAGTTTCATGACATCAATGATCCTATCTACCGTTTCCGCACCAGTCAGGAATTTCAACAAACATCTAGAATGCAAAAATTCGTCATCTCAATTTTCACAAACATATCAAGCCAAACATAAAACACTAACAAACTTGCATAGAAGCACCCCAGAACCTTACTTCCATGACAAAAACAGAAAACTAGAAATTGCCCTCTAATTCGCTGCAACCCATTAGCAAAATCTTATCTCGATAAGCTACCTATGATTCTAACCCAACCAAAAACAAGGCTCTTACCCAACGTTCTTCCCTTCATTACGATCACCACATGAACACGTATTCAGGTGCAGCAGAGCAGACGAGTATGCATACATACATATATATAAATATAAATATACATATACATATACATGAATATTTTAGGAATGAACAATGAAGAAAGAAGTGTATGAAGAAATTAATTTAGTTGAGACAAGAGCGATGGCATTGATTTTTAGGAGACCTTTAGCAGATTTTTAGCAGAGTCGACGGCATTGATTGGCGAGCGCAGGCAGAGAGTGGATGGTGGACTGGTTGGAGTTGCACGGAGTGGAAATGAGATAGAGCGTTGATTTGGGCCGGCCGACTTTTTGGGCTTCTAGGAACTAGGCCGGCTTTCAAGCACAGTCGGGCTCGACTGACGGATCAAAATTGTACGAGAATGGCCATTCATGAGTTTTATGAGATAATGTCCTGGGAGGCTATTTTTTAATCTTAATTTCATAAATGTATTTAATTTTCAAATTTTACCCTTTTAGATGTGTGTACGTAGGATTTTCTGTTAATACCGATTCTATCTTTATTTATTGCATTTTATTTTATTATAGTTTTTCAATTTAAAAGATTTGAATCCTTAATTTGTAATTATATTCATTTAATTATTGTAGGACCCATTCAATTTTTCAACACTAATTCCTCGTATCACTCCTCCAAAAAAGATTTTTGTCAATAACACATAGATGTCTGCATGATTTTTTCCTAGTGTTCTATTTCTGCTTAGTCTGTCAATAGACTTTTTCCGTGCTTTGTTTCCAGTCGTCCCCAACCGCTATGTTTGTTCACCGTTGTCGTCGTTTTAGACCTTCAATTTCTATTGCCGAATAAAGTTTTCGTCGAAGTATTTGCACGTTTCCAACACCGAGCAGTGCGTTCCTCGTCTCCTGTCCCCTTCTATTTATACCAATTGTAAGTTAATAGTCTTCCCGTTAAGATTGGTATATATTTATGTGTGTATATTTTATAGTTATATATACATAAGATATGATAATAATCTTTTGCTCGCATTGTCAAGTAATTTTGTAGAAAGGGTATAGAAAATTAAAGTCCTAAACGTCTCATAATCTTAGTCTTCCCGTTAATATTTGTATATATGGGGATATATTGTATATACATGTGTATATCTTATAGTTATATATACATAAGATACGATATTAATCTTTGGTTGGTCTCAAATAGTTCTGTAGAAAGGATCCTCCAAAATTGAAGTTCTAAACGTCTCATGGTCTAGAAGTTTTCAAATTGTAGGTCTGGGGATTTTTTTTTGGAGGTTTTCAAATTTGGGGAATTTTGGGATTCTTTTTTATGTTTTGGGGTTTTAATTACTTTTGGAAAGTATGATTAAGGTAAAATTATGGGATCTAAATTATAACCTTCCAATTAATCAATTTTGCATTTTAAAAAGAACTTAAAATTAATTTATAGATACAAAAAGATATTTAAGTAATTTATGTGATCGGTACCCTCTTAAATAAGTTGTTTCATGACAAATGTGTAAATTCTATACATTCCATCTTTTTATGTAATTAAGATCTTTAAATAGTATCAATGTACTAATTGGCAAATCATGTTTCTTGTTTTCAGATATATATTTTGTTTTCGAAAATTGATTTCGGACTTGATGATCCATGTAAATTCTGAAAACAACATAATTTTTTATATTTTTAGTATTTTCAAATTTCGAATTTGAGACTTTAAAATATAGAATTATATTAAAAAAACCAATAATTTTAATAAATATATTATTTCATATTATAAACTTATTTTTTTTTGTTAAAATTAAAACATATAAAATATAATATATTATAAATTATACCACAATTATACAATCTTATAATAAAAATATTAATAAATTAATTCATCCAACCTCCACCTTACTAATGGGAGAAAACACTTTCACTCAAATAAATTTTGGACCAAAGTGGCGTAAGTCAACATCTCACCCCAAATGTAAGAAGTAAAAAAATGGAGGCTAAAATAATTTTGTTGGATCCTACGTCTCCCGATTCTCGTAGTCAGGAAAAAAAATTGAATAGTTTTGCATTTAATATATCCATACAATTGACTACTAAGTCCAAGAATAATGGACTCCACCTGTTCTAAAATTGTTTAAATTTGTAAAAATCCGCGCACAACAAATCCAGATATATCTCATCCACCAACATTTGATAAAACTTCGATACAAAATTCAAGCACAAACTCAGCTCAATTTCTACACAACCCAATTCTGCAAGCCCTAATTTCACTCCCAACTCTAAAGAAACTGTGAATTAGCCACCTCATTTCATGAACACTCCCAGTTTTTTTTGTTTTTTGTTTACAAGAAATACACAACTTGACTAAACCCACCCACCAAAATTAGACTCTTGGCATTAGATTAAAGTAAGAGAAGTGAATTCCGGCATTACCTATGCATGGTGAAGACAGTCCTCCCAGGAGCCATATTTTGAAGTGAAACTGCCGCCGCCATTTCGTTGAGCAAACTCCGAAACCACTTCTCGAGCACACGCATCCCACGTTCTCGCCACTTCACTTATGGAGAATGGATGTGGAAGGCTTCGGACACACATGTTGAACTTTTCCCTTGTCTTCAATGAAAGCTCTTCACAATCTGTTGGACTGCAAAAATGTTAGCTTTTCAAGTTATAATTCTATGGAACAGAGAAGTTGTCGGGGGTGATTTAATAATGGTTAAGAATTACTTTCTCCATCTGTTCCTGGAACACATAATGGTTCGTGAAAAACATTATTAAAATTAATGAGCTTTTTTATATATGTACGTAGATTGATAAAACAATGAGGGACCAAGGATGTTTATCACTCATACTCTACACAAAGGGAAAAAAAAAAGATACTCAACCCGTAGGTTTGATCTCTAGGATCTATACCATAGATGCAAATCCATCAACTGGTTTTAATTTTGCTTCCCTGTATAAATCTACTCATAATAATTCAAGAAGGCTTGTTCTTAGGAACTGGAAATTCTTGTGTTTGTGCCCTTTGGCATTCTCAGAAGTTAATAAGGATTCATTAACTACTCTATACCAAAATAAAAAGGCACATCTAGGAACATTTGTTTAGAGCAATAAAAAAGAAATAAAGACCTCAGAATATAAAAGATCGAATCATAAGGTGGTCATATATAGGCAGATTCGTGCAATAAAAAAGGGATAAAGGATAAATAATCTCACCAAGCTTCCAGTTTCAATTTATTGAATATTGGAGAACAGTGTGGATAGCCTTTGGGAACTAGCAACTTCAAGGGATGGACTGTTAACTGCATGCCATAATGAATAAAATGAGTAAAATAAAGTTAAGCCTATAATTGATGAATCACATTAAGAAATAGATGGGGCTGAAGTACCTGAAGGGCTGAAGCTTGCTGTGAGATTTTATTCGAACTGATGCGCATAGCAGCAAAAGAACACTCGACTATGATCCCTTCACTTCTGTCATTTGTAGCTGCATTATCAGTTGTTATCATATCTTTGTCACATACAGACACCACTGTGTCTATCAGCTGCTCATTTATCTTCCTAATTTCTTCTAATAAATATTGCTTGAACGGCAATGAAAACCCACGCCAATGGGAATGTTCAGGAGTCTATATTAACAGAAGTATTTGAAAAAATATCAAAGAACTATGTTGTCAATGGGAAACTTATAAAAAAAAATATTCGAAGTTGAACAAATAGTTGTGTTCAAGATTTTGTAACTCAATAATTTATAATTTCTTATATACACAACTTATTCCTTCTTATCGACATTATCATCGATGGATCTTGCTAACCTCATTTGGGGTAGAAAGCTAATTTCACATTCATGAGTAAAAGTACTTCACATTTAATTTATTTTATCAATCAAACAGAATTGGCAAGGTTAATGATCATATTTTCTCAGAAGTTCTTATTTGTTCACCTAGGCAGTTTCACCCTTTCGAGCTTCTAATCATAGATAAACGAAACGGATAACTCACGCACCTCGATTCTTGACCTTTCTGTAAATGTTGAATTCAAGTCATAACTTTCACAATACATCATTCGTCTGGAGCTGGTATACATCCTGGTATTCCTGCAGTGTCTTGTTCTTCTTGATCCTGTACTGCCTCCAAATATTGAACATCTTTTTCTCAGACGAGATGTTACCGTGCCCACCAAATCCTCGCTAATTTCAGCTTTGGACTTGTTTAGGGGCGCTGATGAAGCAACTCTGTCAGTCATACAGACAATAGAATCTATGTCACTAATAGAAGCACTTAATGCTTTAGGTGACATTACGTTTACCTGAGATTGAGCAAGCACAGAAATTTAACAATGTACGTACGACTTGTTCTAAAAAGAGATATGAAACTAACAAGTATTTATTAACTAACCATTTTAAGCAAACGTTGAAGAGGAGTAACAGAACATATGTCATTATCACGATCTGATTCTGATACTTCTTCCAAAAGGGCTGAAGGAGACATGCCAGGGGTGGAGATGATGAAAGGTTTTTCTTCTTGGACTGCATCATTTACTATTTGATGAGACACCTTTCCTCTTTGTGAGAATAAAAAATCATCCCAGGCATCCTCCTCGCAATCAGCTAACAAAATCAATAGCAGACAAATCAACTGAATTTTTAGTAGAAATGAAAGTTCCTGGAGATCAGTGGAAACAGGATTAACTGATCTACCTTGGGAGACAATAATTGGAATTCCTTCACTTGACTAATTTGTTCATTGAACAATCCACTAAGAAAAGTTTGTTCATTACATTTCTGAAACTCGTCAAATTAAAAAAAGTTTCTCCTGAAATTTTCCTCCTCGAAGGAACTTAATTGAGCCGTTTAAAGAATGATTATTGTTTCTGTTCAAAATTTCGTGATACCTAAGATTTTCACTACAAAAATTTTCTGCATATTTGTTCAATGAAAGAAAACGTGATTTAAATCCAGGTTTCCTCCCCGACAAAATATACAAATATACTATCATATTTCCGCGCGCGCGGGAATAATCTTTTTGCAAAATTATCTTCGTCAAGTTAGAACCAAAAGAAATGAGGCACTCGATATCCAATTTTATGTTACTCTACTCTGTTGCAGGAAGTAAAGCAGCAGATGGCGAAGTACAAAGATATCGATATTCAGTTCCTCACCTCTTCCATTTTCAGGTAAACCAGGCACCATCGTCCTCCTCTTCCCGTAAGCTAATTTCCAATAATCGCCCAAATAGATTCCAAAGATCCTTTCACCTGGTACAACATGCAACACAATCATACAAATAGCAACAAAAAGGCGCTAAAGCGAGTTCCAAGCCGTAGTATCACGTTCACTCACAAGAACAAAACGAAAAACCATCATCTAACTCAACTGCCACAAGAAACCACAAACATAGCACTAAATAGACGCCGATTACAGAAACATTCACAGTCGCAACAAGAACAAGATCAGCGAGAGTTGAGAATGAGGCAAAAACGCAACCAAAAACGATTGATCGAATACCTTTAGGGCTCAGCCACAAGAATTGCTTCCATATCCAAACCGATTGAAGGCGGTAATGGTGGAAAGTTGCTTGATCTTCATCGGAGTTATATAGTGGCGATGCTTAAGGGGCAAGAAAACAAAGAAGGAAGAGGATGAACAGAGAGCGGTTGTTGGAGAACATACAGCTCATATCCGCGCCATTCTAACAAACCGTTCAAAAATCGGAACGTGTGTCCACAGTATTCTTTTCTTTTTTTCCTGCAAATAATATTTATTTTCTAAGGCCTTTTATGAAAATGAAAATATCTTTGTTGGAAATTGTTTTACTTATATTTGGAATGAGGATTAATATTTATATTCATTTTCTCTTGTTTTTTAAGTTTTCTAATTTCCTTTTAAAAAAATTAGAATATTATTATATCTCAAATACTATGCAATAATTCAATAACTTTTGAATTTCTCAACTTTAACTCAACATTATGTTACTTTCTTGACTCTAATACTCCAATTTATTGTAATAAAAAAATAGCTTTTGAATTTTGTCCGTTGGAGAATAGTTAGACTTTTTTCTTTTCTTTTAGAGAAAAAAGAACTAAGCATCTATTATCATTTCAAAGGTTGATGGTTTGATTTCTTACCGTTAAAGTTTTTGAATCTTGTAAACTATATTTTTGTATTTTAAAATTTGTTTTTTTTTTAATGTTATCAATAACTTTAGTATTTGTATAAAGTTGGTAAATCACACACATTTGTATTAATTGGAACGAGTACTTGGTACATACATGATATGTGTGATAAACATGTACGATAGATTTATGATACAATAGTATGATTTAAGGTGATTTTGATATGACTTTTAAGATGAGTGTTTTTATGTGACGTAATCGTAAGTTTAAAGAGAAAATGAAAGCATTGATAGAGGGAATTTTTTCTTCTTTTTAAAAGCATTTTTATATAATTTAGAGTGTGTTGAGAATTTTGAAACGTTATAAGAGTACATAGCAAATTTAATGACTGAATTTGAAAACTATTATTAATTAATTAAATAATAGAAGAGTGAATTTAATTTGGTAATCTTTTATGAGCGTCTTGAGGGCTCGAGATAGATTGTCGTATGTAATTGATTTTTTTTAATTTTTTTAGTAATTAAATATTTTACTTACTAATATTTAATATTTTCTTATTCCGACCGTTTGTTTAAATTGGATTTAATCAATAATTTTTCGACCATATTTATCTATATGTTGGACCGATATGAAAAGTCAAACCTACCATATGAGGTGACGAATATTTAGCCTAATTTGGAAACAAAAATCGACTCCATATATATCCAATACAATCGGTTATTAATCCTTTGTCTCGACAACATTTTCCTCTTAGTAAAATAAACTTTTAATTTTGAAATTTGAAATAGGATAAATTTGATCACAGAAGTTTTTAAATGGTCACTCCTCGTTGTAATTTGTAAAATGATTCTAAATAGTCTTTCACTGGTGGTTAATTTTTTTTTATACTTATTTGTTACCCAAAATATATTCATTTAATAATATTGTGTAGTTATTAAATTTGCTTTCTCGTTCATTGTCCTTTTTCCTCTCTCCTCCTTCTACAAACACGCTTCCTTTATTTATTTATGTAATTTGTAACGTATGAATAAAAAATCCGTTGGCTCGAATGTGTATTCCCTATTCTGGGCAGTTAATATTTTGTCATTAGTCTGTATGGGTGGGTGGCCTAGGAGCGGTCGCTTGATGCAGTCTTCTGCATTGTCTGGCCGTGATACATCTGTTGAAGTGGGTTTGAGTATTGATTGGGGTGTCGAGGGCAATTAGTAAGGTATTTTCTACCTCTTCTCTTAAAATTTGAAGCTCAAATCTTCTACTACGTGGTAAAAAGAAAAAAATACCGTAAAATTATGATGTTAAATAAGGTCAAAAGATAAGCCCTTTTAAGAATTGGGCTAACTTATGGATTTAACAATTATGGCCCAAACTAGCCTCTAGACCTATCATATAAAATACATAAACCAACCGCATTTTGAGTTTAAATTGTTTGGTAATTGAGGTGAGTTGTTAAAATTAGACACTCGTTTTAAAAAATGGTCAATATGGTCAATAGTATCACATTTTGCATAAACAGCTAAACTAATTTTTAAGAGACTTAAAAATTTGGATGATTTTTCAACTTTGTCCTTAAATCAAGTAATCTCTCATTCTTCCCAGTTTTCTCCTAGTTAGCAATTGATTTGATTAACAATATTGTAAGTTATTGTACCAAATAAAATCTCTAAAATTAAGCACTTATAGTTATAGGGGTATATTTGTCTAAAATAATATTTAGGATTCTAAAAAATATCAGTTAGTCATTTATACAATATTCAATATGTTTGACTATTTTTTAAAAAAATCTTATTTATTTATTATCCAATTTTATAATATTCTTGAAAGATTAAGAATCATTGACGTCTTTAGAGTCAATTTAAGAGTTAAAAGTTAAATGTTAAGGTAGATATAAGTTAATAAATTTATATTATTAAATAATAAATTCAACGTGGATATTTAAATTTATATATATTTAAAAATGATTGGTAACATGAATAATGAAGGGTGTCGTGGTGTAGTTGGTTATCACGTCAGTCTAACGATTATGAGTCGTGAGGGTGGAGTAGGAAATTAATTAATTAGTTTTTTTTAGTACAAGAATTAATTAATCAGTTGAATTAATTTCTAAAGAAATTAAAATTAAAATTGTGTAATAAGGTAGATTCTTCGTTTCTAATTCTTTTTTTTTTTACTTGTTTTTTTTTTCAGTACCCACTTTCTTTTAGTTTTCAAATTTTGAGTTTAGTTGAAAAAACATTATTAAAAGTATATGAATAAGTGAGCATAATATAAAAATAAAAAATAAAAAGGAAAAACTAAAAAAATAATTATCCTACAAGTTTGATTTCTCTTCTAATTTTGTTAAATAATGAAGAGTCTACAACATAATATTATTGATTAAACATGGGAATTTGTTGCATTTATTATATATTATATTGATATATTGATTGTTATAAGTTAATTAAGTACAATTAATTTATTACCAACCATATGCAAAATAATATAATATATAAAGTTAAAGTACAACGAGATAAACACAATACTCTTATACTATAAGTAATAATATGTCTAAAATCGAAATATTCCAAAAAAATACTATCTAAAAATATTTATAAATAAATATACAGAGAATGAGAATACATTCGACTCTCTTATAGCTTTAAACGTAACAATAAATGATTAGATGGACCTTAATCACAAAAAAATTAGGAAATTGAGTAAATAAAACTAAGATGAAAAAAAAAAACAATACACAAGATCATTATTTTAAGGGTATGAAATATTACACCCTCATAAATTCCATCTAGGACAAACGTGTATATATCATAATTACAAAATATATATATATGGCGATTTAGTCGAACTAGGAAGTGGAGGGTAATAGTAATATATATCGTCCCAAAGATTATCCTTTGACATGGAAACTCCCGAGAAGAGGCAATTGCTTTATTTCCAACCAAATGTGACCTAAAACAAAACCGAAAGCATTGTACCACCATATAGCTAGGATGCATCTAAAGGAAGAAAGCGGTGAAAACATTGTACCCTAAACTCTAAATTCGAAAGTGTTGTACCAAAAGCGGTTAATTGTTTTGTTTTTCAATAGATATTATTCTACGAGCCTAAAGAAATCGTAGTCAATTTTGAAAATTTAGCGGGGAGTATTTTTTTAAACATCTTTTCGAGAGATGCATATAAGAATCATTAAATAAACAAGAACAAGAACAAAAAACTAAACACTATCGTTTAGTCATAATTAAACCGAATGAACTTGTTGCTAATCTGATCATCAAGGCATGCAGCAAAAAGGGAAATCACAACGTTAAATTAAAAACAATCTCTAGACAAGAGATCAAAAGACAGTGAACACAACAATATTATGTGTCAAATCTTAAATAAAAATTAGGAGATGAATTAAAAGATCATAAACCCTAATTAACTAAAGCTTAAGAGACAAATCAAGTTGTTCATGCCCATTCTCCACATGGTGATCGGTTTTCAACACTGCCTCTGAAAGATTCAAGTTCCTTGATGATCCCACACCATTATTCATTGCTGTCGACAATCGAAATCCACCCTTATTACCTTGAATTCCCTCCATCTTCAGCCTCTCGAATGTCGACGACGGCATTGGATTATTCGCCGCCACCACCGTCGCCGCTCTAGAACCCCATCCACTGATATCTACACCGTTGTGAAATTGCAACCCTGGCGTCCCCAGCCATCGGTAAGACGAGGACTTGTGAATCATTGAATCCATCCTGACTCCGAGGGGTTTTCCAAATGACGATCCGTAGAGGTTATGAGTCGACAGAGTGGAGTAGGGATAGTACGACGTCAAGTGCGGCGGACCGAAGACCCCACCGACGCTGCCGCCGGCGAGTTCCATGCCTTGGCGGCGCTTGGCCAAGGCACGTTCTGGCTTGTGAGCGTTTTGATGGCCACCTAGGGCTTGGGAGGTCGAAAATTCCCTCTTGCAAAAGTTGCATGAGAAAACCCTAGATTTAGAATTTGAAGATAATTCATTTGCATGGCCGTGAGAAGAAGAACCCACCGTCACCGCCGGCGACGGTACCACCGCCGGCCCCACCCTCTTTGAGTTCAAAATCTTCGGCGACTTATCGCTGGAATCTTCATTACAAAGCTTAAGATCCAACAACAGCCGCGAGTTCGACTGCCGATCGCCGCCGCCGTCGACTTCATCGGAAACTACCATCTCCAACTTCATCGCCGCCGCTCTGCCGCCGCCGTCGGACGCGGCGGAGATGCTAGAAGCTTCAGAAGGGCACGTTTGATCTTTCCCAAGTTCCGCCATGGCCGACCAGCAAAATAAAGTAAAAGAAAAAACAAAGCTTCAAAAAAAAAAGAATTTTTTTTCTTTGTTCTTCTAAATTGCTTCCGAATTTGTGAGAGAAATCGAAAGAGAAGAATTGGGTTTATATTTCTGGTTGAAATTAATGCAATGGATTTGCAATTATGGCAAGAAATCTCAAATTGCAGTTATTACCATGAAAATTATAAGAGAAGATGTGTTTTTTTTTGTGTGTGTTTTTTTTTTTTTTTAAATTTCCAGAAGTTATGGGAGCTGATGATCATCATAATTTGAAACTCTATTTAAATTTTATTTTTATTTTTTGAAATATTAAAAATTAAGAACACAATAGAATCTGCCACTAAAGAGAAAGATTCACGAGTTTGATCTGAAAAAGGCATGAGATAAAACACCATCCCATCTCATTGATTAAACTTTCCTAAAATGATCCAAGGGATTTTTATTTTTATTTTTTATTTATTACTTTAGTTTAAAAATCTTTGTTGATGTTCTTTTGTTAATTAATTATTGTTACTACATGTTAGGGATATTGTCATGGTGACATATTCAATTTCCTTAAAAAAGACAATGACAACCTATGACTTTTAGGGCAGATTAATAATTTTTTTAATTTTAATTATTATATCATCATGAAACATTGGAGATTGGGTCAAGCTAAATCTAATAGATTCAATAGAATAATATAATAAGGGATGGATTTAGAATTTTATGTTAGAGGGACTCAAATTCAATTAAATATAATTTTTAATTATTGAAATAGTTTATTTAGTATTTTAAGTTTTAAAAAAAATGTAATTTATTGTTGATAATTTATGAATTTTGAAAACATATTAGAGAGAGCATAAAAATTAATGAGTGATTTTACTTTTAATTTTTCGGGTTTTAAAAGACATGTTAGAGAGGGATATTAAAGGTGAGAATTAAAGAATTAAATCATTATTATTATTATTATAATTAATTAAGCATGGACATGCACAAAAAATTTGAAAAAATTTGAAAATTTTTGAAGTTTGAAAGTTGATAATATTAATCATCATTGAATTTTTGTGGCCTTTGATTCTGTAACTGACATCCTTCTGGACAATTGAGATTTAACCAACTTTATAATGATTCACTTTCTGCAGTTACTAAAACTTCCACATAATATTTTCCTAAAATAACATTCTTAATTAATTTTTAACACAAATTAAGATTTATGCATCAACTTAGCCAGTTGTGATGATCTTCATGTTGCCAAATTTGTGTATATGTTTCAATTTTCCATTTAAGAGTAAACCAATTTTAAATTTGAATGGTGAACATATTATATATATATATTTTGTATTTAATTAATAGAATTGAAATGATCTCAATAGTTTAGAAGTTCGATAACGTTTGTCTTAACCAAAATAGTACGAGAAGTTGTAAAACGTAAACATTATTATCAAAGCCCTAAATATTAATAAGAAACTAGATTTATCGTCAAATATTACCGTATGATTTCGAATTTTAACGAGTGTAAACCAAATTCATATTAGGCAATATAATTTCTATTATCTTTATATATTGTGAAATTTATTGTATTATAAAGTTCGATAATATTTATTTTAACTAAAATAGTGCGAGAAGTTGTAAATAGAAGCATTATTGAAACCGACTTAAATATTAATCAATAAGAAACTAAGACTTGAAATAGTTAAATGTAATTTGGGTTTTATATATATTAGGTAATATGAAACAGCATATGTTATTTATTCTAATTAAAAAAAATCCCCAATCAAGGGAAACTATGAGAATTAAAACCCTAAATTTTACAATTCACACACTTTTACTAGATTACTTAACCATTTAGGGTTTTTATTTTATTATTTATTATTTATTATTTATTTTTGTTCTATCCTTTTTTGCTAGTTTATATATACATCTCCTTCTACCACTCTTTATATGGAATATGTTTAAATTAAAGAAAGTTTGATTTGGGCCATATTATTTTCTTCTTTATTTGATATATATAAGGTGAGATAATTATTATTTCAACCTAAATCCACTGTTTTCATGTGCCAAAATTTGACCAAAATGACTATTTTTGATAGTAAGGAATTGAATGATCAAATGTAATAAACTTTATAGAAGTTGGTGTGTTCTGAAAGTTAATTAATTAATTTCTTTTATACTCTTATAATCAAATTCATTTTAGATTATATATACACACACATCATGCTTCAATCGATAAAATGTAAATGATTTAAAGCCTCTTCTACTCCTCTACGTATTATGTAGAACATGGATTTGAAGGGATCGATTCTCATTTATCTTTGTAATTAAGAAAAAAAAATGCAACATATAGACGGGCGGTTGCTCATTCACTCACTCTCTTTTTGAATAATTATAAGGCTCTTTCTATTTATGTACTTTCTAGTATGGTTCTGCTATAAGAACACTGAACGTCCAGCTTTGCAAAAGTAATTAACATTATTCTCCCCAACCCACATCTTAGTGTGAAATCATGATCATTTGATCGAGCACGTATAATTTCTTTTTATCTCAAAATGTGTTCCTACTCTATTAGATCAAGTCATAACCTAGACCGTTTCTACTAGTAATAGTGTACTACTACAAAGAGACTAAGCTCCATTTCAGAGATTAGACTATCTTTCCCTACTATAAGAAGGGTCTCTCCTACTTCCGTACCTGCTATAGAATTATATTTTTCTCTCTTTAATTAAAATAACATTTTTTTGTGCTCTATTGTCAATTTGAAGAACTTTTGTACTTAAAAAAAAAAAAGAGAAAATTTTTCAATTCCCACTTATCCTTGTAAATAAGAAAAAAGGAAAGAAATTGTTTGCAACCCTTCATAGAAATAATAGCTCTTCACAACCTTTCACATAAGGGATGAGAGAGATGAATATGATGATAATTTTTCTTATATGGTAGGTGTAATGAATGTTTTAATGAATATATAGAAAATTAAGATAGTAGATTAGGGAGAAAAATCATATGTGGCCCTTTGTAGACCAACTTTGAAAACTTAATTTGAACTATTAAGCAAAGAATAGGATCATAAATGAGGCAGAAGTTGTTATGGAAAAGTATACATTATATCTCACGTAATCTTTAGTTGTCCACGGAATGATATTTCCGAAAAATACATTATCACACTTTTTTTTCATTACAACAATGTGCGGGAATTTGAACTTAGACCTTTTTATCGGAAATTAGTGTTTTAACCAGTTGAGATGAACTCGGTTTGGCAAATACATTATTACACACTTAATATCCTCTAAACCTCGACGTGTTAAGTTATTAAATGAAAGAGAGAATGAGAAAATGAAATAATAAGCCAAGAATGTCTCCTAGCTGTCCGCGAGAAGGTCCCACCACATCCCATATCAAGCGGCCTCCCTAGGTAGCCCCATCACCTATATAAGGGGAGGAACCGTCTTTGTGAAGGTAAGTGAAAAATCATCACTCAACTCATATTAACGTTACCGTTTTTTGTTTATATTTCTCTTTTTTTATAAATAAAAATAGAATTGCATGGCTCCCAATACCCATAAATTCAAAAATGGTAAAATAATGTTTTTATTTAACACAAGAAACAAGAAACGTGTTTGTGTTATTTTCAAAATTTCTTTACAATTTTGAGAATATTTCTAAAGAAATGAGAGATAAAGAAACATATATAAATAGTTGTCAAATCCTTAACTTTTTTAATAAAATTGGAAATAATACATACAAACAGAAACATTTTTGATAATCGTTTCTTGTCGTTCTCTAAAATTTTAAATTGAAAAAGTTTAAATTTTTAATATCAATATTCAAAATTTTATGTTATATTTATCTTTTAATATTTATTATACTTGTTATAGTTCCAATAAAATAATTCTTATAGGGGTAAAATACATTTTTAATGCATAGGTCTCCATTTGGTCTCTAAGTCTCAAAAAGTGACAGTTTAATCCCGACCTTTAGAAAATAGTTCTAAAATGTCCTTCTAACATTTACTAACGCAATGCTGACATGGCACTGGTGAGGTGGCAAATTTTAGATAATATATTAATACTTTAATTTATGTAGCATTTTTTTTTTGTTTTTAATTTTCTCCTTTCTCTTCCATCTCCTCCTTCTTCCCTTCTTCAACCCATTAACTCGGAGCAACCTCCAAATACCCCTTCACATTAGCCCATTTTTATTTGAACAAGAAACTTGATTTTATTGTTTTAAAATTTTGAGAAAAGTTTCTTAAAAATAGAAATGAGAAAGAGGAACAATTACGAAACATTTCTCAAAAATTGAAAACAAGAAAGGAGGGAAAAAAACACAGAATTATGGACCTAAATTTGAGAATTAAGGTTTCTATTGATTGATTTTATAGAGAGATGGTCAATTTATCTGTATTCCCTTGGTTTCGTGCGTTCATATTTTTTTTTACTTTTTGTGGATCTCACATCAATTTAAATACGATTATGACTATTCTTATCCCAAAATATAATCTAATTTAGAAATTCCATTTCCATTCCAAAAATATTATCTCTGATTCTCTCAAAATTCCATTCTCATTAAAAGTAAACGTAAACTTTAAAAAAAAAATATATATATATAGCAAAACATTTACATTGATATAATCTTTTATGAGGAAATATTTCAGTACAGTAAAACAAGCAAATAAAAAAAACAATAAAAATAGAGAACAGAAAATAAAAATTTACATGCATAAATAAATAATGTAAAAGTCAAGAACCCTGTAGCCCATACCAATGGGAAAGAAAATTGCAAATTTACATTGCCGATTAACTGCAAACAACTCTTTTTTCCCACAAGGATTCTTTTTTTTTTCTTCTTTTGAATTCTCTCTTCCCTGAAATATTTCCTAACCATACATCATTGAAATGTTGTAATAATATGCTAAAATACATATCTTCATTTTCTACTTTTAAGTTGAGCAAAATTTAATATACATATGTCGATTTAAACCATTTGTTGAATCAGTGAAGATTTAAAGGTCACCTCTGGAGTTTGTCAATAATGAATATGGAAACTTTACTTTCTAATCTGGGTGAAGAGCTCAGGTGGTTTTCCAGTTCCTCCTGTTCCACCAGCAGCGCCACCAAAAGCAGAGAAACCGCCGCTCCCTTGCTGGCTGCCGAACGCCCCGAATCCCCCTGCAGCTGGAAAACCTCCACCTGCAGCACCGGCAAAACCACCTGTTGCAGGGGAAGCAGCAGCAAATCCACCACCAGCTGGGGCCACACCACCAAAACCACCCCCGCCACCCGCACCAACACCACTGAAACCACCCCCGTTGCCTGAACCAACAGCACCAAAACCACCCCCACTACTTGAACCAACAGCACCAAAACCACCCCCGCTACCCGAACCAACACCACCGAAACCACCACCGCTAACCGAGCCAACACCACCGAAACCCCCACCGCTACCCGAACCAACACCAGCAAAACCACCAATAGGTTTCACACCAGTAAAGCCACCACTAAAACCGCTAGGGGATCCCGAAGCAGTCCCAGGGAGACTAGGACCAAGCTGTCTTGATCGGCCAAATGCACCAAGAACAGTTCCCAGAGCTTGCTGCCCAACTCCGATCTGGGCAGGCTGACCAAACCCACCTTGAGACGAGGTTTGAGGCTGAGTAGCCATTCCAGAGCCAAAGCCACCCGAGAATGCAACTGAATTTGTGGGCTGTGATGCTGCTTGTGAAGCCAGGGGAGATTGGAAGCTAAATGATGCAGGCCGAAACAATTCTCCACTTGGAGGAGATGCCATAGTAAAGGAAGAGTTCATTGAAGTTGCATTAACATTACCAAATGGACCACCAAAAGGGTTTGATTTAGGAGCACTTGAAATTGGGGTAGAGCTGTTTCCAAATCCTCCCAAGCTGCTCAAACTAAACTCGACGTTATTCGTCTCTGGAGCCTCCTCATCCATATCGTCGTCCTGAGTAAGCGCAGCATCGGAAGTTTCATTTTTACCATTAGTAGAACTCTTAGAAGTTAAGTTTAGTGTAGGTAATGGAACAAAAGCAGCAGATGACTGTTGCAGTACATTCGGAACAAGACCTCCCACGTCTTTTGGAACTGTCTGACTTCCAGAAGTTGGCTCTACATGATTTTTATCAGCAGGTGTAACAGAAGGTTGAAGCTTCAGTTCATGGGACTCCGGAGGCTTTGAATCTGGTGCTGGCTTTGGAGTATCTGCATCTGACTTTGGACCGGGCAGTTCTTTTTTCGACTCCAATGTAGTAGGTGACGGTGACACCATCTTAGGTGCCTGAAATAGGGAATCAGATACAGAAACAGCTGGAGAGGAGAAGTTTGATTGTGTGAATGTTGACAGTGGTTTATTGAGATCTACATGGGCGGTAGAATTTGTAAGAGATTTGGTGACTGAAAATCCTGAAAACAAAGTCGATGCACTTGAAGGAGTATTCAACAGTGCTGGTGCTGGAACTGATGGCGAAAATGCTGTCAGTGAAGTTTTCTCTTCAGTCTTTCTCGCTCCAAGAACAGTCGGAACCGGAGTTGACGCTGTACCAACAAATGCAGATTCAGGCTTATTTGCAGATTCAAAAAGTGAACTTTTAGGTGTATGCCTCTCCTTTACATTGGCAGTCTTCTGACCGTTCAAATTTGAGGTGTTGATGGAATCTTTCAGTGTAGGCATCTGATTATTCGATATCTTAAAGATGGATGATTTCTGATCGAGGTTTATATTAGATTTCTGGACAGAGTCGCTCCTAGTGAGTGAGAGGAAATCAGAAGATTTGGACTTCTCAGGGTAAGTCGCCTCTGTGAATTTGTTGTCTGAAGTCACACTGTAAGCTTCAGTATTACTTTTTTTCGGCATTTCATGAGACGATTGGTATACTACTGGCAATGGAGATGGCGCTGTAGCATTAGTTTTTTTCAGTGGTTGGGATTTCTGCCTGGAGATATTTGATGATTGTGAGGGGCTAGACCACATGAAAGGAGTGGCTGGGTTCTCAGAGCTGTGTTCTGGATATGTAATATAAATATAAGCTGAAACATTCAAAACTTAGAAAAGAAGAAAGGAAAAAATTGGTCAAATTACAAGTTCCATCGGAACTTTGAGAGTTATGTCTAATAGATTCTTGAACTTTAAAAAGTGTGTAATAAGTTCTAAATCTTCAATTTTGTGTCTAATAAGTTCGTGAATTTTAAGAAATGTAAAATAGATTAGGGACTTATAACAAACAAAATTGAAAGTTTAAAGACCGATTGACATTTTTATAGCCCAAGGACCTATTAGACAAACGCTGAAAGTTTAGGACTAAACTTGTAGTTTAACCAAAAAGATTTTATAACAAAGGATTTGTGAGAGCTGGCAGTAAACAAATATGACTATAAAACCATCACTGAATGCTTCATCTAAGGGGTTACCTGCATTTTTTGATGATGATGATAACATAGAAGACGCTATGCGACTAGCTGGACGTGTAACTGTCGCTGTGCCTTCAGGTGTCGGAGAGCGAAAATGTTTCTCATCGGCCAAGGGTATTCCTTCCAAAAGCATCCTCTTAACAGTCGTTTTTGGAGGTTCAACACTAGCCAGATTCTGCATAGATTTTATAGGGAAAAAATTTAAGGACATAAAAGCATATCAAGTCCGCGAGTAAGTATTAATGCATCTTAGACTATGAGAGATTTCCCCATTTGGGATAAGAAACAATACATTTTCCCCTACTTGGATTGTTGGATCACCTTCTTCCATGTATGGCACTTAATCCAAGTTGATTTTACTCTAATGCAATATGAATATTATTTTCTTCTATTTTTTTTATAACCCAGAGTCGGAACTTTGCTTCCCTATAACAGAGCACCCACACCCACCCCAAGGCCTGAACCCAAGAGACATCAAAATAATTTTCTTATTAAGCTCGCATAAAGGTTTGAACGTGCGACCTCTGGGTAGATGTTACTTAGAGACCGCATGTCCTTGCCAACGAGGATGCCCATCTTATTTTCAATTGATGGTCAGTTTCATATGGAATGGAACACAGGTCTAAAAGAATATAGTAGTTCAAGGAAACAATACCCTGTCAAGTGACTCTCTTCTCCTTCTCCCGGTTTCTGCTTCAGAATTTTTCATCCCACTCCGCAGTTTTCTCCTTGAAGAATCTTTACTTGAAAAAGAATCAGCAGAAAGTAAAAGCTTCTTACTAGAAGTTTCTGCAATTTTGTTCACATTTGGAGAACTGAAAGAAGCATCGTAAGTAATTCCAATGGTCTCAAACAATTCCTTCGTGACACTCTGCCTTTTTGAAGAAGGTGATTCTATATTGAGTGCAGCCATTTGTTTTGATAGACTTTCAGAAAGAAGCTGAGCTGCTGCTAATTGAGATCCCGTTATGTTATTCAAACTATGGAAGGAATGACTATGCCTGCAAAAATTTTGAGGAAAAAACTTGTGTCAGGCTACTAGAACATTGATATCCAAACAAAACCATCTAAAAAGAAAATGGTAATAAAGATAATAATTTAATTCATATCAATCATCAAGAAGACAGAATTTTTCTCAGTGAGACGTTCTAAATCTAAGAGACATAATAAAATTGGAAGTACCTCGATGATCCAAATTTCCTTTGAAGAGCTCTTTCACTCACTTGACTTTCATCATTTCCACCAAACTTATTAAGCTCAAGGCCATTAAAATGTCTTTCTAATTCAATTAACTGGTTGGTCATATTCTGGAAAAGAGAAGAAACGTGTGGATAAATCACGTCCGGAATTGGGGAAATTAAATTGGCTTCTGAAACGACCAAGAAGCTACCTGATTCGTCTTTAAGATATGTTGTCGCTTTAGCTCCAATTCAGAACTTAACCTTTGGCGATCCCAGTGTTCCCAATAGTGGCTGTGAGAAGCTTGCTTAACAATGCCTTCAATGTATGTTTTCTTAGGCATAACTGAAACCACGTAAACTAAAAATGTTAAATACATATGAGATTATGTTATGATCTTCAATTTGATTTTTAACCAGGTAAACTTGTTTAGTAGACTGACATAGTTGCAATTTATCTCCAATTCCCATTATTCCTGATTTCCAGCCTTACTATTTGCAAACATCAATCAAATTCTCGTGTTAATTAATAAAATTTAGTAAATTTCCAATAGTCCAAGAGGTACGAGTTCGAATCCCCTCCCCCCACTTGTTGTACTCAAAAAGTAAAATAAATTTTGGAAAATTATAATGGGTAGCAAAACTGGTTATAGTATTTACAAATTCATTAAATGGAAAAATAATTTGCAAATATGGAACCTTTTCCCTCATATATCACTGATATACCATTTATATAATAGAGTAGAGTATATCACTGATGTACTAATATAAAATATACCACTAATATAACATTTTTGTATCATTGACAAATCATATCACCAACATACCTAATATAAAATACATTCCTGATATACGGGTTGATATACGGGTTCTTACATTTATGTCATTTTTACCAATTATTTTATCACGTGAGAAATTAGCTGTCTAGGCCAAAACTCCCATTACACAAGACTTTTAACAGAGGAATTTTAGCTTTAAATGTTTGGAAGGGATATACATGGGATTTTCGTGTTCTACTTCGTTGCGACACTCAAATATTAAATGCATTCTAAATAATCACCTTTTTGATATTACTTAGATCAGGCATGAAGCCTTCTATGCCAACAAGGTCATCATCAATAATCTAGTAAATAAACATACAATAAAATGAGGTTCCAATACCTTGATTAACTGTTTTGTCAAAGAGATTCTGTATCTCTTGTGCACGTTCATTCATTGTGCGCTGCAAAGAGGTAGAAAAATGAAATTCACATGTTAAGCTAACTATATTGATAGCAAGAAAAAAATATGTAAAGAACAAGAGAAAAAGGAACAAAAAAACCAAAATTACAACATATAATTCAAATCGCAAAAAATTATCAGAACTTGATCTAAGAAACCATAAAACAGAGAGAGAGAGAGAGAGAGTGAGGAAAGGGAGGACATTCAACCACGTAAACCTTCACTTCATTTTTATCCTATAAAGTTCTATTATTTTTATCCATCCAATTCACCAAATAATATCATCAGAGTAACATACAATATCTATCTTTTATTCCTGAATACATACCAAATCTCTTATGGCAAGAATTGATCAATACAACAAGGATTACCAACAGAATATAATCCAAAAGAAAAAATGTAACATTAGATGAACTACAGACTCCTCAATTAATGCCACATAAACAGAAAATATGAGGAAACAAACAGTAAGAAAATTTGTGCAACTTTTTCTTGAACAAGATACGAACTTCTCATTGAAATAATGAAAACGAACAATAATATTCAAGGATACAAACTCTCTCTTGAGAGTGAAAGGAAGAAAACATAAAGCAAAAGACAAAAAACAAAAACCTTAACAAGATAAAGTTGTAATTAAAAAATAATAATAATAAATAAATAAAAACTTAACAAGATACAGTGAAAGATTTCCAATTAAAACAACTTATCAAAGTAATATCTCTTCCATGAGTCACTCCAAGAAAAAACTTCAAAACCTGGACTATACTTTTGATATTTTATTAGCTCAAGCAATTTGTTAATCAATTAATTATTACGTTTCTCAGTTGATCTTCAAGTATTTTTCTTTCGTGTGATGCTTCCATCTAGCTATTGTCATTTCTATATTTTTTTTCCTCTGCTAATTTCTTTTACACGCCATTGATATCAGGATGAGAAGCCCTGGAGCCACTTCCTGCTTCATACATTTTCTTTTTCACATTTTTTCTCCTTTCTTGACTCTAACAGTTTTAGTAATAAATAGTGAGGTATGCCATACAAATTGATAACCATATTCACGGTCTAACAAAATACATAAGCAAATAATCAACAAACCATAAAATATAAAATAACTTAAAATTACCCCCCATATTTGACATTGATCTGAAAGAGTTGCTAAGCCAAGCTCCAAAGCTTCAATGGAGCTTTTCTGGGAAGCGGTGCAGGCATCCCAAAACCCACCCGGTTCTTCTATAGATTCCAGAAGCATGTCCAACCCATCGCACATTTCTTTCATCTGTAGGAAAAAGGGAACGTTGAATTGAAGAAGCTAGAAAAATCCAAAGAAACGATATTAAAGCCGGCAGGGAGCGGCTGGGGGTAGGACACCCTTTAGTTTCTGAAGTAGCGGCAAAGAGGAAACTCAACTATTGAAAAAAAAATGCCATAACCAATAATGACACAGAAATAAAAGAAACAGGGAAATCTCAATGACCGACTAGTTGACTGATAATTTGGTACCATATAAAATCAAATATGAAAGGGCATGTGCTTCATTATTTTGTTAGTCACATACAGGGAACATCCTTCAGCCGAAGGATGAAAATATATAGAGGAAATCTCATCTTCTAAGTCGAGATGTTCCTAAGAGGAAAATATTAGGACAAGAAAGCTAATGCGAGTATTCTACCCACTTTTCTATTAATGCCCTTGGAAATGGAGTGGAGCTGTATGAACAAGCCAAAAAAATGGCGGACTAAATCATAGTTGACATATCAACAATAATAATAATCTTCAAATCTTTAAACCAAGTCATTCCTATATTAGAACGGAGTATGCTCACATTGTCAAATTGATTGAATAAATTTCGTTCAGAACTTACTGGTTTTGCTAGGGGGACATTGCTGTAATTTCGCTCTGAACGACTGTGCTTCTCATTAGAAGTTTTCCCCAACGAGAAGTTATCTTGCAATGGTACTTGCGAGCTACGCATTGGTGGCAAAGATTCAATTTTACCAGCACCTGCTGTTACTTGTCTCCCAATTTGAGTTAGTGTACTTGAAACATCCTTTGTTTGAAAAGATCTTCCAGTAAAAGCTGTGAAAGCATTTGCTGCACCAAAACTCGGTCCAAGATTGTCAGTTTTGGTGCTTTGAAGAGAATTCAACGGTAAGACAGAAGATGCAGGATCAATTTTGTTTAAAAACATTGCTCTATCACTGGATAACTCGGAAGCATCCTGCAAGCCAGTTGACCCCAATCTTAACGTTGATTCTTTAGCATTGAGAAAGGGTTGGCTAGGCACATCAGCAGATTGCCCAGAAAAAGCAACAGATCCGAGGCCAGTAAATTTTTGAACAGGCTTACCAAAATTCCCGATCTCACTGTTGGGCTTCTCCAAGATAGAAGACTTCAATGGTTGTGAATAAATGAAAGAACCTACTTTCTCGCTTTTACTATTACTCTCTCTGCTGACGATTGCACTCTTATCGATGTAAGATACTGGACTCTGATCAATATCAGAAGGCTTAATGTCATTTGAAATATTAATCTTTTCCTCAGGAATCTCACTACTGGTTGTTATTTTATCTGTATCATGCATTTGACCCACCATCGCTTCTCTCAACTCTTTCCTTGACTCAGAAGAGACCTGGGGCTGGTCATCAATAGGCACTATTGTATCATCTTCCTCTTCATCTTCACAAGCAGAAACAGTCTCATGTGGAGTTTCAGTTTCATTGATGCTGCATAAAGTTTAAAAAACATGGTAAAAGAAGATTAGGAGCGCTATTAACAGCTAAAGATCAAAATGTCTATTCAAGGGGGGAAATAGATTTTGGTCTTTAGTACAATAACAGGAAAGGTTTTAAAAACAGAAAAGGCAGTACCTAGATAAATGAAACATAACGAGCTTTCCCTCTAGAGTAAGACACAAGAGAATGCAATATGGTGATACTTCTCTCATGTCTTCAACTCCAACCTGAATTTTCACCTTCGCAGGGAGAGAAACTCGATCGATGCATAGCCCCATCACCAAATTATCATCACCATTCTCTGGAACAAGAATGAGATAGAATTATATCACAGAACAAGAGATTCTGCGACGGTACAAAAATCAAAACCTAACCTATGTGCATGCATAAATGTGTATATAAAAATTAACTATAAAGGCAACCAGAAATTTTAAATAATGGCCAAAACATGCATAAAGCCTTAAACCCAACGCTAACTTCCTAAAAAGAAATGATTTTTTTACTGTGTATGCATGAGAAAACCAGAGAAAATCAAATAAATAGAGAAACATTAAAAGAAGATAGAAAGAAACCAACTGCTAAAAAATATTTTAAAAAATAATTGGCTAATGTCTCAAAATAAATCGATCTACCATATTGGAAACGTGGAAAACCAAGTAACTCTAAGGAAGCCATAAGAGTAGAGATTGAAAGACCACAAGGCAGGAAAATTTAACACACTATCAGAGTTTTTTTTTAAATCATGGTATCGGGGTCTCACCCCTTGCATTAGGCTCACGGCCAACTCCAAAAGACAACAAAAATTTTAAATTATTAAGTTTTCCACCGACCGGGTTGAAAGGTTTAACATAACCCCACTAAATTCTAAGGTTTTACACCACTAAAGTTCTTACAATTTTTTTTTTTTTGATATCCGTGAGTGTCCAGACCAGCTTACGCACACCTCGACTAATCTCACGGCGCAACCGCTTGACTCTGCAATATTTGGTGCCGGAAAACACATAGGAATTACTAATTCCTAAGGTAAGTGACCATCATGAGATTTGAACTCATTCCCTCTTAATTAACCCTACCCCCTTTGGACCAATGGGCCACCCATGATGGTTCAAAGTTCTTACAATATCATGTCTGTAATTCGGTCTTAAAAGTTTTTTATGAATCAAGCTCCAACTTATTTCACACTAGAAACCCCAAACAAAACAACCTGTTAATGGGAACATATTTAGATCAAATAATTTTTTTTTTATGAGAAACACATATTTCATTGATAAATATAAAAAAGGGAGGGGACCCAATGATGATGGGTTACAAAAAGGCCCTCTAATTCATCAAGAGATCATTTAAAGTGTAACTAGAAAAAGAAACAAAGTGACATTTACACCAGCTGAGGGCCGTAACCTGGACACAAATGAAGAAGGTACAGTAGGATTAGATCAAATAATTATGACTTGTTCAAATGAACAAAAAAAATTTTAGAAATGGCCAAAAAGTTGCAACTAAAATTATAATGCAATACAAAGAACATATATTTCTTAGTTGATTTTTCAAGCAATTAGCCTGGAGATCAATATACACAAATACACGTTCAGAGCAACATTTTTAGTATACATTTATATAGGAAAATGAAAATCCCAGTCCATCTAATGAATCAACGCTGTAAAATAGGACACATTCTTGTGGAGGGGGAAGGCAACAAGATAAGCTAATGACTGTGGTAGTCAGGTTACAAGATCACTAACCTTGAAGCTCAATCCTTGGGAGTGATGTATCTCTTTCAATATCAATAACTGCAACTTGGTTCTCAACCTCTGGCAACCAACCAAGCAACACAATATGCTGATCTGTATTGTTCCTATTGGCAACAATTGCGAGCTTGCTGCATTCAAATTAAAAAAGAAAAAACAAATAAAGTTGGCATGTCAGATCAGAATAAAAGAATGATCCCAAGGTAACAGAAAGAAGAAAGGAAAATTCAAAGTGAGAACCAAAAGTTTTGGAAATGAATTAAGTAATAATGAATTCCAGGACAAATTCAATTTCAAACATTCAGAGGTTAAGTCGGATCAAGTTATTTCTGCATACCATTTTCCCAAATAGCTCGAGAATAAACAAGGCCCACTTCCAACAGGCAAAATATCCCGAGTGAAACCTGGATGTATATATTGGAACGATAACAAAACTCTATTTGATGAAACCTACAAAATAGGAACCAAAATAAATATGAATAAAAAAATAAAAAAATCATGTGAACAAGACTACCAATACCATCGGTTTAAGGGACTGTTCCATTTTTCTTGTTCAGCAAATTGTGTTCATATTTAGTATGCGGTAGTGTAAACAATATAGAAACCATGATAGTTATTGACTGTCACTGTCAATTTTAGATAAAATAACTTCATTCTCATCCAGAAGATCAGAAGAATAAACAACATATTTACAACCTAAAAAGGGTAGGTTCAATCCAAGATGATTGACCTTGAATCTAGGAACAAATTACAGGAAAAATATGCAGGCTTTCTCAAACAATATACAAACGCTTAAGGAAAAAATATTAAGAATAATAACATAATACATGATTCACAGATAAATATAAGATTTTGTCAAGACAAAAAAAATGAAGCATTTATGATCTTCACCACTTCTTAAATGAGATAATTAGCGCACACCACTTTTTGAGATAATTAGAGCACGCCACTTTTATTTGCACACTTCGCCTCAAACAAAGGACCAGAAAAACTCATTCATTCATCCATATTCTATAACATCAACAATTTGTCGAGTCAATCCTTCTCTATATTGTCGATCTAGTAGAGTCAACAATGAATAACAGTGTGAGATAATCAGGCTCATTATTTTCTTCCACACCTAAGGATTTATTTTCCATAAAAATGTCTGTATCCCAAAGAGATAAACTAAACCTATTGATAATACAACTGTCTCGCAAATATTTTCCATAATAGCATTTGTAAACATCAATAAAATCAGCATGCGAGAATCATTTTTTAGTCAAGAAACCAAGCAGTCAGTGAGAACGATGAAAGAATACAAAAGAACTTACAAATCGACGATCCAAGAAAAAAAAATCAGCCAAATAACAATAGACCTAACAAAATAAAAAGAGCTCTACTCCAGGATAATTACAGAAGCTTCGAGTTGCAAACACCTAAATAGAGGCAATAATCTTGACAAAGGTCTCACACCGCTTTCCTTTTTATAGGGAAAAATGTATTTCAATACCTCCTTTTTTTTTCAAGACCTCTTTCTAACACCTCTCGAACTCTCCAAAAATTCTTTTATTCCTCTCAAATCAAATGCTCCATAAAATAATGGAAATAATTAGCATACCAAAGAACACAACCTCTGTTACGAAAATTAAAAATGGAAAGAGGGAAAAGATAAGAAAAGAACAACTACTCACATCAGTGATTTTTCCATCTTTACTTCTGATAACTTGGACAAAGTAATTTTCTTCATCACCAATAGCAGTCACTTCAAAGCATCCTAGAATGATGCAATCAGCACGAACCCATTTGATACAGTCAACTGAGGAATCAGGAAAAATTAAGTTAAAAGATAGAAACAATAAGTATTTTCTAGATTGATAAATGTGAGATTGTAATTAAGAGGCAAATTTAGTAGTTGTTGTATATCACGTAGCAAATAATTTCCAGTTTTATTTTATTTTTCAGATTTAATATTTTTCCTTTCCTTAAATTTTCTGGATAATAAAAAATTAATTTGTATTCAAGTCAGATAAGAATCCCTCATTCTTATAGAATCCTCATTTAGTTACATTTTTATTTCAGAAAAGCAACAACGTATTAACGAAAAAAGATTACAAAAGGCGGAAAGGGGATGAAGAAGCAATATCTTAAAAAGTTCCATGATTTCTTTAAGTCAAATAACCCATATAAAAATGACAGTTATTCAATGTAGAATTTT
>NW_019104500.1:1777598-1816102 GCF_001995035.1 Momordica charantia | reverse complement strand
TCTCGCCCGAGGTTGAGACCGAGGACTTTTCCAGATGCTTAGAAACCTCGAGCAAGGATTGAAATTTGAAAGTTGCTCGAGAGTTTGTGCTCTCTGTTATTTTTTTTGGGTTCGACCTCGGGCGAGGTTGAGCTCGAGGTATTAGGAAGAGTCACCTCGAGGTTCAAACTCTTCGGAATACCTTGGGCTCAACCTCGAGGTTCAAATACCTCGGGCTGAACCTCGCCCGAGGTCGAACCCGAGAAAAATAACAGAGGATTAACAAGAGTGACGTTSCTTCTTCTTCTTCAACCTCCCACCACACAACTGAACTACTATCAACGTAACATCTCACAGACCTCAATTTCAACGGAACAATAACAAAGGAAAAATCAACAAATAATGGAAAAATACCTAATAGATGCATTAACATTCATGTATTCGTTCATCTACACATATGAAAACAGAATCGACGGAAAAAAAAAAAAACCATTCAACTCCTCAACACACAAAAAACGAAGCCCTAACCATTCAAATCGACGGAGCAATGGAAAAATTAAAAGAAACGAAACTTACCTCGATGATTAAATCAATTTCTTTCACTTTGTTTCAACACGGATTGCCAAGAAAAAGGGAAGCGAAAATGGAGAGGAAAGAGAGCAAACAGTTTGATTTTTTGAACTAGGGGTAGTACTGTAATTTCACTTCCTTTTAAATTTAATTAAATATTCAAGTGGGTCATTTGGACACATTTTGAAGGGTTGATATTCTATAAACTTTTTAAGGTCATTTGAGTCAATTTCCCAAAACCATTCATGTCTAACTTTGAAACACAGCGCTCAGAAATTTGGGTGTTTTCATCTCTTTTTTTTTTTCTTCTGTTCTCTCCGTTGGGAAATTTTATTTATTTAGTCTGAAATTTAATGTGTAAGAATTTAGTTTCTTTTCAAAGATAAAATAAAATTTTATATCACTGACTTTATTTAGTCATAAGTTTGAAAAAGGGAGAGTTTAATCCCAACCTTTAAAAAAGATTATAAAACATTTTAGGGTTAAAAATTCTGACATGGAAGTTTGAGTTATTATATAACATTTTGCTCTGATATTTATTTTAAATGACGTGTCATTTGTACTTTTTGAATTTCCTATTTTCCGTTTTCTTCTTTTTCCAGAGCCTTGCCTCTCAAGCTTTTCCCTCACACTTCATCTCTCTAAACTCTCCACTCTCTGTCTCCTCAGTCTTCTCCATCTTCCATGTCCAAGCAGACCTATAAAATTAGCCCAACTCAATCAACACCACCACTGAACGCGATAATAAATTATAGTTGGAGGCGTCAAACGATACTGCCACATGGAAGACAGAAATGAGACAAATCATCTGTACTAGATGCTCGTTCTCTATAGAAACGAACCTACAACACTTAATCACAAGTGTCATGTATCGCATTCTAGTCCAGTCTCAATATTAAAATTGAACTCAATTAACTTAAGCATCGGAGTGTTTTTTTTTTTTGTGCATGTCCTTCCTTGCCAAGAAGCTTTCTGGCTCGTTCCGAACGACTTTAACTAACTTAAATATCGGAGTGTTTGTTTCCTTATGCATGTCCTTCCTTGCCAAACAGCTCTTCAGTTCATTCCGGACAACTTAATTCTTTTTAGTCAACCTACCTTGACCGACATTTGTTGCACAAACAACATTAATCCTTATCGATGATGCATAATCATATGTTGTTCTTGCACCTTCGGCACAAAGCTCATCACAAGAACTATAAATAGAGAGGAACAGAGAGAAGTTCATTTTCCTTAATTTGTTGAAAAACCTAATTGGAGCGTTTAATTTATTAAATTCGCACCTCACAATGTTCGCCCAGGTCAATTGCTCATCGTCCATCTACTTCCTCATTTGATTCATCAAATTGCACCAATCTTACTCCCTCGTTTGATTCGTCAAATTGCACCATTCTTCATCATCGCAAAATTAGGGCCAATATTGACACTTGATTATGACGAGGTTTTTACGGTAGAGACTAAATTATTATAAATTTTAAACTATAAGGCCTAAGTTATTATATACTATAGTTCAAGAACTAAATTGTTACCAATTTTAGGTAAAAAAAAAAAAATTGGTTGCCAAATTGAAAGTATATGGGCGAAATTGTTACAAATTAAAATTCTAAGTACTAAATCATTAAAAATATAGTAACCAAAAATGTTTTTTAACAAAAAAATAAAACTTAAAAATTGCTGACCGGTCAGAACCCATCTTCCTACCGAACACCAACAAAAATTTGGCAGTATTCTAATTTTTTTAAAAATGGAAAAACTCTCTTTTTCACATATTTCTCTCTTACTTGGCAAGCATTTAATGGTAATCAACAAAAAACGGGTGTGGATTGATAAGAACCCAAGTATTATACATAAAAAGGAAAAGGTTGAGAAAGAATAACTTTGTACAGGTGAAATTTACATGAAAGATTAAGAAAAGATTGGTGGTGAGCATACATAGTCACAATTAAACACTTTCCATTGCACAATATTAGATTAAGATGGCTCTACACAACACCAACTATAAGTTAAATCACTTAAGGTTCGACGTGCAAAACTTTATCAAATCTCACTAAACTCAACTTACGAACACCTCTAAAATACATCCTACCAATTTAAGTATAACTGAGCTGGTTAAGACATATATCATAGGTTTGAATCTCCACTCTCACATGTTATTGAACTAAAAAAAAAGTAATATTTGTACATATAACGCCAATAATAATAAATAGACTAGTTTAGGTATTAAATCAGATTGCGGAAATAAAATTTAGTCAAAATAATAGAAAGAGTTGAAAGTTTTGGTCCAATGACAACCTTCATTTCAGAGCAACCCCATATCCACAGCTGTAGACTATCAAATATGTATACAGAGGAAGCAATTTCGCACCATTTTAATGCACATTGAAACACTAAAACAAACAAGTACCTCTCAAGTATAATATGTATGAAGAATCCTACCTCCTAAGCAACACATAATATATCTATTCTACATCTCTATTATTTAGAGAAGAATTTTCTGAATGGTTTTCAGCAATATTTGGTTTACCTGGAGCTGACAGTCATTTATTGGATGGACCATCTCGCCGTGACTCAAAAGTGTCGGTTATTCATTGGTGGTGTACATGATTCTGCTGGAGAAAGGTCACTGATGTTGCACATTGTGTCACCATCCATAACATGATTGAAGTATTCTAGTACCTGTTTCCATATATTGAAAAAAATGGGTAAAACTTTACGTTCTAACTTTATATATATAATCTTTCTCTAAGAAAAACTTTTAAATTTGAATTTCTTTGACATATCCTATCTTCTCTTGTACCCTATTAGGTTCTTGACAAAAATGTGAACAATATAGGAGTGATGAAAAATGAAAATATGAAGCTGAAAATATATGGGGAGAGTGTTCACTGTTCAGTTCACCTTATTCATAGTTATTCTCTTGCGAGGATCCTTCCTCAGACATTTCTCTACTGCATGAACCATCCAAAAGAGTTGGTAGAAATCATGGCAGTCTGCTATTCTTGGATCTATTAAAGCAGGATAGTTCCTCTCCTTTAGCAATGGTCTTGCCTAAAATAACAAAACAACACATATATCATAACTTCCCTTGGTAAATCTTAATAACAAGACACAGAGAAATATCTTCGATTCGGATATTGACATTGAACTTTGAAATATCGAAGTTTCAGTAAAGTAGTAAAAGCCTCTTCACATCCTTTTTTTTTTTTTTTTTTTGTGTGCTTGTCGATGAAGTTGTATACAAGAGAGAAACTATATACACTCATTCAGATTCATTCAGTGAATCTCGCTTATATACCATTCTCATTAATTTGTACTAAAAAACCAAACATCAAGGTTACATGCTGATTACTTATAATCACTATCAACATAACTGTTCTTCTTTGCATTTAGCAGACAAGTTTTAAAAAGATAGCTTCCATTAAAAAATTGGAACATGGTAGGGAGCTGATCAAAATATTTTAAGCAAAGAGCTTATTACTTACCCAGCCCACAAGACTCTCTCCTTCAAATATCATGTCCGTGGTCCTATATCCAGTAATAAGCTGTAATAAGACCACACCAAAAGCATAAACATCGGTTTTGGTAGACACTTTACCAAATTCTGCATATTCTGGTGCTAAGTATCCCAATGTCCCAACAACCCTGGTTTCTGATGAGTTTTCATACTGAGTTCTTGCTAGCCCGAAATCTCCTAGCTGAATGTACGAAAGAATCACCATTGTTTAACTGAATTCTTAGTGTAATTCTATAAATTCAAAGGAATTCAACAGTTCTACAATGTTCCAAACACAAACTACAGGAATTTGATAACAGAAGAACTACAGCAAGCAGGCAGGCAAGCAGGCAGGCAGGAAATAATTACCCGTGACTCGTAATCATGTGTTATGAGGATATTATTTGGTCTCATATCTCTGTGGATAATGTTGTTTGCATGCAAATATTGTAAGCCTCTAGCAACTCCTCTAGCTATCTTCATCCTCTTTTCCCAACTGAGAGGTCTGCTGGCAGTCCCTGCATAAGTTCCACAAAAAAGAGACGATTACTCGATGTCGTTTGATAGCTACTTCTTTTGTTTATTTACAAAGAAAAAGCAAAACATATAACAATCACTTCATTATTAAAAGTACTCTAAGAGTAAATACAAACAAACATTCTGCTACCTGTTTAATTATATCAATCATTCATTTGTTTTATTTATGTAAAACATTCAGGAATTTGTTTCCTGTTACCTGAGAATGCATTTGATAATAGCATTAACTTTCTTGTCCTTTCTTCTGTTAAATTCAGAAAATAAAAGCTTAATTCTAATTCTTCAAGAAATGAGAGATTAGAACTTATTAATGATCTTCACGTTGCTCTGTAATTGAGATTTTACCCACAATTCTTAAAGATGCTCACAAAATCAATAAAGTGAAACATGAAAAGTTATCAAATATAAAATGACAGATAGTTATCCATAATAATCAATACTAAAATACATAAATCTAATCTTCATAATAATATGCAATACGAAAGATTAGAAATGAAACCAAAGAACTTCGATTCACTTCTGAAACCAAATACCAAACAAGTTACCCAAAGTATTTTCCCCATAAACCACATGTAATTTTAAAAACATTTCTCAAAAACATGAAAATAAAGTAAGTATTGCCAATTACAGTTTTTAAAAGAACAAAAAGAACTACAGGCTCCATGTTGAAATCCTTACTTGACAAGTACTTCTCCAAGGATCCATTGCAGACATATTCGTAAACAAGCAGCAGCCTGTGAGTCGCTTCTCTACACGTACCCAAAAGCATCACCAAATTCTCATGGCTTACTTTGCTCAGAACATTAACCTCAGACCTGAATTCCTTTTCCCCCTGTGAACTCGCAAGTTTATGCCGTTTCACAGCGATCCTAATCCCATCAATTTCGCCGCTATAAACCGAACCGAATCCACCTTCCGAGAGGAAATTATGCCCCGAGAATCCATCCGTAGCCGCATGAAGCTCTGCGTAAGTGAAATCCCTTCTCCATCCAACATAGGGCCGCCTGATATGGCAGATCGAACACGCGGAGGTTTTGAAGTCCTCGGAAATGGAGAATGGAGAAAGAGATGAATCTCCCCCAGAAGAAGTCTCCGCCGGTGCATGAACTTTGCCGCTTGAGGATGATTTGCAGAGGGAAGTGAATTTCTTGCTGGAACAACGCCATTGCGTATGGATTGTTTCGATTTCGAAGATTTCTGATTCTGCTTCCGCTTCTGCTTCTTTTTCTATCCAAATTGCCCGAAATCAAAATCTTGAACATAAGAACTTCTATTTTTTCTGGCGAATTTTTTCCGCGCGAAAATGTTTTTATTTATTTATTTGGAAGCGAATATGAGTTTTTTTATTAATAAAATTTTAATATAATTGCTTCAAAGTCAAATATAATTGATTTTTCTTGAATTTTAATTTTAATTAATTAATTTTTTTTAAAGTCTGGATTATGCTTCATTTATCACTAATTTGAGTTTGCATAACACTTCGATGATAACTTAATAGTATTTTTTTGAACTAAAAAAAAAAGATAGTTATTGCAATTGAACTAAAAAAATAGTTATTGCGAGTATATACCACAATACTTCAAGATATTCTTTTTCATTCTAACTATCGACACATTGCATTAGTTCGACCTAAATTCGTCTAAAAGACATACCACTTCAACATCATTAACACCAACAACTAAAAATAGAAGCATAATCCAAAGTTTGAGAATATAAAATTGGCTAAATATATGTTTCAGTCCCTAATATTTTAGTATTTTTAAATTTAGTCTCTATTGTTTAAAAAGTTTCAATTCAGTCTTTTATGCATGTTATAACATTTTTCTATTTTGTCCTTCAACGTTGGTAAATGTTAAAATTGATAGATAATAAACTTATATAACGCAATAATTGGTGAATTGGCATAAATCTAAAGAAAGTTCTCTAATTCCTCCTCCAAGTTTCAAAGAAATCGGTAGAAATTTCAGGTATTATACCATGTAAGTTCATCATCAGCCAATTTTAACATTTATCAACAATGAAAGACTAGATCGAAAAATGTTGCAACGTAAGGGACTAAACTGCAAAAGCACCCAAATATATTGAGAGAGAGAGAGAGAGAGAGAGAGAGAGAGAGAGAGAGAGAGAGAGTTACTAGTGGGAGAAAATTGGTGTGGAGGGCTTCCTGGTATCATCTCAGCATAACTAAATTGAGAGGGAGAGGTTTTTGGGAGATATGGAGTGAGTGGTTTGGCCATCTCCTTTTCCTCTTCTCTTTCCATTCCCAATTTCCCTCTCAACTCTTGGACTCTATTGTCCCTTTTGATTCTTGATATTTTGCAACTCAGTCTCCCTAAGAAGAATTTCCGATCTTTCTTCATGCGCCTGTTCATTTCGATTTTATATCATCATAAACGCTTTGTTCAATAAACGAACCAAACAAGAGGGATTCGTGAAGAAGATATTTCTCTCATTGAAAAGAAATTAAGCATCCAAACAAATTCGATGGAATGAAAGACATCAGAGTGAATAAAAAGGAAAGAAAAAAAAAACAAATTAAGGATGAATTTCAACCTATCATCAAAATATAAGAAGACCGGTTTATGAAACTTATTATTTTGTACGTAGAAAAATAAATACAATTTGAAGTTATAACTTGATTAAAAAAGAAACCCGATCTTTTAATTTTCGTAAATATTCATTTAGGCTGTTACTTTTGTATTATAGTCTATAGAAATCTATAAGCTATATTCTTCCTCTTTTTTTTACCTAGCTTATAAAAGCAGTAAATAGTAACAACCAACCACGATATTTTATTACGTAAAATTTAGAGATAAAAACATAATTTTTCTAACTACAGTGACTAAAGTAGTCGAATAAATATGAAAAAGTTAAGGGCAAAATAGCTTAGGGTTTAAAGTCAATAACAAATGACTATAAATTTTATTTTTAAACAAAATTTAAAGACCAAAACAAAATATTTAAAGTAAAAATATCGAATAAAATAACGGGGAAAAGTTTAGAGACTGAAGTAGGATTTAAACTCTAAAAATATATTTTACCCCGTCTTCTTGATTTATTATCTTCGTGTATTTTTATTACATAAAAAGATTAACTTTTAAATTTGAAAATTGTTGTAACATAGAGAAATTCAAATTCAAATTCAAAATTGGCTTGAGATTCACCTGTCAAGAACAACCCATGTTGGTTTGTAAGTTTTAGCAATTTCAACAGCAACTTTCTTAGGGGATGGCCCTGCATGAACTTCCACCTTGAACCTTATCTACCAAATTTGCAACAAATTTTTTATTAATTCCAAATCCATTTTATTTGGGAGTGAATTACCAAAATAATAGAAAAGGGAATATGTATTTTTATATACACTATTAGATGTAAAATTTATAAAGATGGCACGATCACATAAGACAAGACCCATTAAAAATTACTTTGTGACACTTAAAAGAAAAATAAAAGAGTAATGATACTTTTATAAATACATATTAAAAGAGAACTGAATTGGCAAACCTTTTTAAATTCACAAAGATCGAAAATTTCATGCATTCGTTCATCGTTTGCATATTCTTCCATTTTCTTTGCGCTTTCCTTTTCTATCATGTTATCGTTCAACCCTATCATGGAACGTGAATCCACGTGCTGCTTGTGTCCCACTGGTGAAAATGCACACAAACGAGGTCGTTTCAACCAAAAAAAGGAAAGGAAAAAAAAAAAGAGAACATTTTTACCTCATATGGTTTGCGAGTCAAATTTAACTTTTGAAATTAAATTCCCGACATATATATTTTTATCAAAAGAAGAAGAATAAATATTACCACTTTTTAAACATAAAACTGGGCAAATAACAACTATAACATTCATTTTCATTCAACCGAAATGAACATAGCTCAACTAATCAAGACACTACCTACCTTTTCAGATGTCGAAGATTCAAATCTCTCCACCCATTGGTAAACTAAAAAAACATGGAATCCCAACTTGGAGAAATGGTTCACAAAATGCCTAAAATATAATCCAACTACGTATGAAGAAATCAATCTCGAAAACACTCAAACACACCCTCAAAATAAATATGTGAAAAGGAAAAATAAAATAAAAAGCCTTAAACTTGATCACAAAATGCTCAAATTTAGTCCAAATAAAAATTTCTAACAAGGTTCAAAAAAACCAAAACTTATCAAAATAGTCTCGTCTGACCACAACAATGCTCACATATAGTCAGAAAACGTTTAGAGAATTAGTAAACACAGGAATTACATACAAGTAAATTTACTAATATAACCGGTGTCAATCAGTGATATATCTATAAATCAGCCCTTTTTGTATCAAATTTGAACACAACTCAGCGGTTAAGGAATCTCGCTAACCGACCCAAAGAAATTAAAAATAAAAAAAAAAGGTGAATGAAATCTTACACATTGGAGCTTCCATCAAAGTATACATACAAGGATTATTAACCTGATGAAGAACAACTATGAGTTTTATTTCATCTCCCTTCTTAAGTTGAGAGCTCCTCAGCATCCATCCAATTCCCATTGCTGCATTCCAACTGAACTTTCTGCTCCCATCTTGGATCACCATCACTCTCTCCCCTCCTTCCTCCTTCGCCATGCCCGTTCTCGAAAACAACAAAATTTTCGAAAAACCCTGATTTTTGAAGGGCAACTATTTACAAACTCGTGACAGTTTCAAAACATATTCAAGAGAAAAAACAACAGTTAACCAGGCGTGTAGCAGGTTAAATATTCGGTTTTCGTTTGACGAGCAAACGAAGAAAAAGAATCAGAAACTAGTAGCCTGCAAGTTTTTAAGTCTATTTACAAACCATGAGTAAGAACGTTTTTCAGACGTGTCTAAGAGAACAACTACGTAGAAAGCAGTTAACCAGACATGCAATGTCACGAAAGTAGTTAGTTTTAGTTTTGCAAGCAAATCGATCTCGAACCCAAAAAGGGAGAAAATGGAACATAAATTTTTCGGGTTTCGGTTTTTTGATGGGAAAGTGAAGGAGAAAATGGGAGAGTTGATGGTTTAAATGGGAAGCCAATGAGTTTGCGAAGAGATCAGTGTGGAAGGGATATTGGAATATCCTGAGAATTGGATGGGAGACTGATGGATTCAATGAGAAGCCTCCAACTCCATTACCACTTTCCTTTGTAACTATATAGTTGAACCAATTAATTATTTTAATATATTATTAATCTTTTTAATTAGAAGAATTTATTTAATTTATGTGTATATATCACAGGTGCGAGTCGAAATCGAAAAAAATATATATATTGACCGAGTTGAGTCAGTCTGAGTTGTTAATGTGTTGCTTTTGTTGAAGTGAGTTCGATATTGGTTTGTATTAATCTGTTAGATGCATAGTGATTGAACCCATTTACTTGCATAGTCGATTGATTTTCTACTGATCATCTTCGATCAAACTGATCGGTTGGTTGGTTGGTCGATCCCTTTACTTTTAAATTTTTGGCTTTTGGACTTGTTTTCAATTAACGATGGGCACTAAGGTCAATTTGACTTTTACTTTCACCAACTTTGACCAACTTTCACTCTCCCAAAAATTACATATAATTTAACATTTCATAATATAAATTACGTTAGAAAGTATCTAAGCTATACCGACCAACATAGCTTAATTGGTTAAGACATATATACTAACTAAAAGATGAAAAGTTCGAATACTTACTCATGTTTTTTACCTCGATAAAAAAGTTAACTAAGCTTGATTTTTGTACTTTTTTTTCCCTCAATAATTCTGTTGTGGCGGCTGGCATCTCTCATCACCAATTGATGAGCCCAAAGTTTATCTTTTGTAATTAATTTTTGATTTGGAAGATTCTTGTTGTAAGAAAATTAATTGTTTTTTGTAGCGTTATTTTCGTTGAACAGGGCAGCTGACTAGGCCTTCGGTGCTTCCAAAAATTTTCATTTATTGTAAGGTCCCAATTTTCCAAACTTTAGTGGATATCTATTAATAAATCATTATGATACAATTTATGTTGATCCTCATTATTTTATTATAAGGTATCCATCTTATTCTACATTCATTTGAATCTTATTATACGGTATCAAGTTGATTAATTTTTTTAATTGAAATTCATATAAAGTTTATTTGATAGATGTCAAGATCAATGTTCTACTCTGGTAATAACTTTTCGTATCAAAGTTTACAACTTAATAAATTTATATAAATACTTTTAATAAATGCTTCATAAAAAAGACGACGTCAAAGAAATCGTTCAATAGATTTTCTGAACATAAATTTAGTTTAGCCATAACTGACACATATTTCTAACCAAGAAGTAATGAGTTTAAATTCCATCACTCCTACTCGTTGTACTAAAAAAGAAAGAACAAAATTTCCAAATTTTTTATTCTTTTAGTGTATTTTTGCCATTTCAAATGAACTTGTCTTTTACATGTTGCATGTTGAAATCATCGTCTTTTTTGACTTGTCATTATAAAATTGTGTTTCCAAAAACAACTGCAAAAACTACGGCATACAAGCAAAAGTAGCTCTTTTTTTTTTAATAAATTTCTAAAATGCATACCCTTTATTTTTAATATATATATATATATATATATATATGTTAAAAATTTCATGGTTTGGCCTGGCGTGTGCTCCCCCATGCAATATATTTTAATATTTCATTTGAAATTGGAATCTTACTGACTGACAGGCAATCGAATTGCCGAAAGAATCAATGTCATAAATCTTTGCAAAGAAAGAAGAATCAATGTAAAAAACCATTGTAAATTAATAAAGATTAATTTACAAATTCAACTCATGAACTGCCTAATTCGTCTCTAAACAAGTATCCAATAAGTTTCTAAATCTTAAAACACTCCTAAAACTTTTAATACGTGTCTAACAAGTCAATTTGTGCACATTTACTCACGAATGTCCAAGTCAGCTTGAGCATAACCATATGACCCTACTATATTTAATTTGCAAATACTTGTCTTCTTGTTTGACTTTCAAGTTTTAATTGTATGTCTAATAGATTTGTTATTAAAAATAATAAATATATTAGGGATCAATTAGACACAAAATCGAAAGTTCGAAAACTTATTAAACACTTTCAAAGTTAAATGACATATTAGACACAAATTTGAACACTTACAAAGACCTATCAAACACTTTTTAAAGTTGTAAGCTACTTATCAAACACAAACATAAAACATAAAAGCTCAAAAACTAAAGTTGTAACTAACCATTAATTAATTAAAAGGAAAAAAGTATATTTTAAATTTACCTTATTTGTTTCCACCTTCAAATTCATAATCCATGCCTTCCAAAAATTAACATTTAAACCGATCGAGTTGGGTGTTCTTCTAACTTTGATCCAGTTTTGGGTCATATATTTAATAGATTTATTCCTCATTTTGAGAATTTGAGATCCTTGATGGGGAATTTGTATTTAGATTTCTTCATATGATGATTAAACATAACAGCTAACTTATATATGGTCCTTTTTTCTTTAGTTTTTCACTTTTTAAGAGCTATTTTGAAATTTTAGATAAATTTTAAATACAAAAAAAAAAAAAGGATTTAGAATGCTAAAGGTTTTCTTTCACCGAGCGCAAATGTTTAAATTAAAATTTTAAAAGTTCAAAATTTAGGATAGAAAACGGAGAAATAGAAAGAGTAAGAAAGTTCAACCACTGAAATAGAATTTAAATTTAAACATTCTTGACGACAGCAATACTCTTATCAACAAAATGAGATCTTAAAAAACATGGTTAAATAACAATTTTTAGTTGGAATAACGATTTAGCCTCTAAACTTTCAAAAATAACGAGTTACTCCCTGTACTTTCAAATTGGTAACAACTTAGTCACTGAAATTTAGAAGGTAACAATTTAGTCTTTGAAATTTAAAATTTGTAATAATTTAGTTCCCATTGTGAAATTTTTTTGTTCAATTTCGAGTATATGTAGATCAATAAACCGATGAAGATTCGAATTTATTTATAAATTACAAAAATTAAATCGTTGTATGATAAAAATTGACACTTTATTTTGTATTTTGACAAGAATTTTCGCAGTAGGGACTACATTGTTACAAATTTTAAACTATAAGGACTAAATTGTTACATGTTAAAGTTCAAAAACTAAATTGTTACCAATATGAAAATATAGGAACTACATCGTTACAATTCATGAACTAAATCATTACTTTACCGAAAGTACAGGGACGAAAGGTATTTTTTAACCTTAATATTTTTGGTTCAATCTCCCCTCCCATTATATATAGTTTTTTTGACATGATAGATTTGCTAATTCATGCCTACTTAAAAGTGGGCTACCTTATTATTTTAGTTCAACAACGTTTGAGAGCGAGGATTCAAAATTTCTTACCTCTTGGTTTGGAGTATATGCCTTAACTAATTGAGAGCGAGGATTCAAAATTTCTTACCTCTTGGTTTGGAGTATCTGCCTTTAACTAATTAAGTTATGATGCACTTGGTTAAATAAACAAGCTCTCTTAAAATATTGGGAATTCTTAGTTTAAAGAAAGGAAAAAAAAAAAAAAATCAAAGTTTTCAATACTGAAGACATGGAAAAACTCTTCAAGTTGAAGGAAAAGGCCAATGATGTGAGAGAAAAAGTACTTACTTCCCAAGGGAAAAACCTTGTCTTATGCTGAAAGCAGAGTCACAGCAATGAATAACAAGAGGGCCAATCCAAAGCAGAATCCAACAATAGCCATGAATGCCTGGAGATGGTTTAAACTTTAAGCATAACATCAATGTAAGAAACAACTAAACAAGAAGATGGATATGTAGAAGTTTCATTTCCAACAACCTTCCCCTGAGACTCAAAGTTGTATTTGACCGTGAACCATGACAACCCTCTGTCAACGAATGGCGCTACAGCCAGAGCCCTGCATGAACGAGAAGCTTCGACTTAAGAGGTCTCTTCCTTGTTTCAAGAAATAGGAAAGGAATGATTATTTAAGACTTACTTTCACCTATATGCTTCTTTGTTTTGTTATATGCTTTTAATCAGGTCTTTAGAATCTAAACCAAATTTTGAAAACTAAAAAAATATATATAGTTTTTAAAATTTTGTTTTCTATTTTAGAAATTAAAAAAGGTAAAAGATATACCAAAGAAATGATACGAAAGCAAGTGTGATTTTAAAAACTGAAACTAAAAGCAAAACGGTTATTAAATGAGGCTTTTAGTTATCGAAGTTAGAGTAAGGGCAAGCATGTAGCAAGTGAATGTCATTGCCAACAAACAAGTTTAATTTCACAGTTCATATAGTTGGATTGTCATGTATTAAATATTAATCAGAATACTACTTGATAAGTAGGGAATATAAGAACTCACCCTGCAGCTCTTGCAAGCTTAGTAACTTGGCTTCCAGCACAGACTGTAGCCATTATTTTTAGAAATCTACAAGGTTATTAACGCTTCGTCTTCTTAGTATAATATAAAGCCCCATAACAGTTAAAAATTCAACAAGAAAAGATTTAACCTTCCAGCAGCAGCAACATAACCCATTTTCGCTGGTGCTGGTGCAATGTAGAACCTAAAATGCAAATATATAACTTAAATAGATGACCGAGGAAACCGCTAATGGAAGAATGATGAAATGAGCAGGAGACAACCAAAAGTTATGTAACATAAAGAGTTTCTTTTTTTAATTATTAAAATAAAAGATTAAAAAAATTATATATTAAATAAATAAACCTTCTCAACTTTCAATCGGACAAATTCTAATTTTATTTACCGATTCTGTAGCAACTAATTGTCCCTGAGATCAGAATGCTATCTCTCCTGGGGTGGTATTTCACTAATTGGCTTGCTAGGCTAGGCCCTCCACCTAAGCTGTGCTGGAAAGCACAAAGTCAATCTCAGGGAACAATGGAGTTTTATAAGGTGTTTTTTCCAGATGCAGGTAGTCTGCATCCGTAGTCCATAGCCACAGGCCAAAGGCCATATCAATATCAACATTAGCAACCGTCTTTGCATCAAAAGAAATTTGCAGAAATAGTTATTTGAGAGGATTATAGAGTACGGGTAATGTGGTATAGAAAGGTAGTTTGTTACAGAAATTGTCATTACTAGAAGAATCAGCCTGCAAGAGAAGATACGCAAAATTGTGATTGAGGCGTGAGCTCACTCAAGAGAGGTAGTGTCCCCATTCCTCGAATTACTTGAAACATCTTACTGTACTTTCTTATATTTATCATCTGGTTCCCTCAACATATACAATTCTAATGACCAACATGCATGCCCAAATAAACCTAGACACAGGCCATATTGATACTCTTCAACATAAAAGGAAAAATTCAAAATAGTTAATATAGCAATGAAATTTGGTTTTGACCCACCACACAATGACAAATGTTGTAAGATAGTAGACTGTGTTTAATAATCCGTAAGACAATATTCCGGAAATTCCATACCTCCTCAATTTATCCAGTACCCTGCAAGATGAACATGTACTAGAATAAGTAAACATGAAATATGATATCTCCAAGACTGCTGTATTACCAACCTTCTATGGAGTATGCAGCGATGCATCCAATGAGATAAAAGCCAAGAAAATCCTTGTTCATTTCATGCGGTTACTAAATGAAAAGTTTGTCTCTTTTTCAATATTATAACTTTTATGTATATATTTATACCCCACACAAATATTTATCAGGAATTGTACTCCAAAAATTCTAGAATCTCAAATCTGTCTCAACCACTAAATAAGATGAAAGTAAAAACATACATGAATATGAGCTCTTACTTACTCTTTGATGTAGCTTATTCTTAATTATAAAATATTAGTGGGCTACACTTATTTCTTAAATGTAAATAGACCTACCAATATAAATAAACCATGACATTAACCAACAATAAAAAGTACAAATATTAGTGGAACATGTAACAGGGTATACTATTGTTGCTTATTCCGGTTTGCAGGCTAAGTTTTGTTCTACTAGTTTAACTTCGAAAGAAACTAGAAAGAGCACGATCAGAAAAAGGAAGGTCTCACCACTACCAATACCATGGCATTAACAAAAAAAAGCAGTAGCGTTAGAGTTCATCAAATGTATGCAAGGCAAGTAGTAGTACGCGTTCGATTTCGGCAGATGTCTTTGACTACTTTCATTCTTTTCCATTGAACCTAGTAAGAAGGAGAGGGAACGAGATGAGAGTTCTTAAGACATTAATCAAGAACATGACATTTGCAGATATAGAATTCATTGATTGCAACAAAACTCGACCAAATATTCAAAGGAAACTTTCTTTGTGGTATACCTTCCATTTCATGATTGGAAAAGCCACTTTCAGAATTCAGTGGATCAGTGGCCTATGACAAAACATCGGCAGTATGTAATCAGTAATACATACTCTCGTCTAAATACAGAAACATGCATGCCTAAAATTTCATTCACTGCCACACTCCATTCATATAAACAACCCAAGTCAATAAGAAAGTAAACCAACAGTTAAACGAGCAAAAAAAACTTCATAGAAACAGAGTCTCAGTAACTACAAACAGCTAAATGCATCTTGGCCGGAGGCCTCTCTAATCCCAGTTAATACATAAACGAACATTCTTATCGCTCCACAAACCAAATAATTCAAGAAATTTGTCAAAAGAAGAACAAGACAATATAGAAATTTCCCCAAAACTCGGGACGCTGGATACGTAAGCAAGAGGATAAAACGCCATAGAAATAAAGAAACTGCAGATAGTGAGGGGGCTTGCTGTTTTATCATTTTGCTGATAAAGACTTACGCCGATTCCGGCATTGCTATGGCAGAGTCGGATGTAAGGGTTCTGATTAACGAAAACGTTCTTCGGGTTTAGGGCACGAAATGGCGGGGAAATTCTGGAAATTGTACGCGGCAGCAAATCGTTCGAACCCTGAAGAATCGAAAGTCGGAAAAACGATTCGGAAATTAACATATTTACTCATTTGAGAAATTAGATGTCGCAGAATTTTCCAAATGGAATGAAGATTTTGGCGGTACCGGGAGAATGACCCAGCGGAAATTGCCGCCATTCACGAGCTTGACAGGACTTGACATTTGATGGAGATGCTGACCAAGTGTGTGTGACACATTCTGAGTTAACAAAATAATTAAAATAAAATAGAAATGTTGTACTAAATAAATAAAATACATTCACCAAAACTTGAAGATAGTTTAGCGATAATTGACATACATATTCAATTAAGAGATTGTGACTTCGAATCTCCACTCTTATATGTTATATTAAAAAAATACATTTTATCGAAATAAATAAATATATAAAATACAACACACTCATTTTTACCCACTAAGCAAAATTCAACGATAATTAATATATATCTCCAAACCTACTAAGAGGCATGTGGCTTTATTAATTAGTACATCAATTAAAACTAATATTTTAAAATCCAACAACCAAGTCAACCAAATCAAAAAGTATTAGAATGGAACTGGTATTTTAACATAATTAAAATTATATTTTATTTAAGACAACCATGGTATGAATTAAAACTCTTAACTTTTTAAAACGAAGATGTATAACTACCAAACGTAAACAGATGTTAAAGTTGGTAGATTAAAAAACAAAAATAAATGTTACCATTTTTAGTTTTGACACATTTTTATTTAAAGAACTCTGACAAATAAAATTATTCTCATGCATGTTTAACAAATAAGAAGTTAGTTGTTAAATAAGCTTCAGTAATCGACATTCATATTCATATTTTACTATGAAGTTATCAGTTTGAATTATTCTATTAATTCATTTATAAATATAATAAATAAGAAGTAAATCTATTAATATGAATTTAATTAGCAGTAACTGATATCTATATCTAACCATCAGAGATAAAGAGATCACTACAATTCTCCCGCTGGATTGATCATGCCAAAGAGAAAAAAAAGTTGTTGATATTTAGATGATTTTAAAATGAGTATATTTAATAGAGGTAAAAAATGACCTTTTTTATCCATTTGAAATAAAAACACAACTTTTGTTTAGGGTTTAATCAGAAAGCGAAATTCGAAAGTTTAAGATAATTTGGAAGTGGAATTCAATTGATTAACCTCCGGACTGGTGAGACCTTGCTGTCACGTTTCCGCATTTCGAGATTTGTGAACTCGGATCATCTTTTCTCCCGGAAAAAATGGAGGAATTGAAATTCAGCAGGTGTTCGTAGCATATCTAGAAGCTTTGAATTCATGTCCATCAATGGAGAGGATGGAGCGTCAACGTCGAAATCCTCCATCTCGTTCTATTACGCCGTCTGATTCGGCCGGATCTTCGAGCTCCGCTTCCCGCAGAAGTTATTCAAACCGCAATAGAAACTCTGACTACAAGTATTCGAAGCATAATACCAACAGTAATCGCAGCTACGAGGATGATTCTGACTGGCGAAGCAGAAGAAGTAGCGATAGCAAAAGCTATGTCCAGAAACTAGAGCCGAAGGAAGACGGCGTGGGATATGGCGGCATTTCTCACTCCGATCTTCCGCCGGTTTTGGTCGGCACTTGTCCGTCCATGTGCCCTGGTAAATGTTGAAACTATCCACTTCTTCCAGCTTCTTCATCGTTGTTCTTCTTTCCTTCCGGTTCATCTACTCTGTTTTCCTTTAAAATAGTGGAGAAATATGTTTTTCTGTGGCGAGACTATTGGACCATAAAATCTCTCTCAAATCATTTGTTATTTGTTTACATCACTTCCCCGTTTTTGTTGCCTCTGTTATATGACATGACAAGCACAGATTATCATGCTCGTTCGATCTTAATTGACTCTCCAGACTGTTTAGGCTTTGTTTTAATTTTTACTCCAGTGATTGATGCCTATATGACGTGAAATTGAATGTTAGCTTCCTCCTCTTCTTTGTTTTAAAATCATATGGTTGCTGCTTTATTATGGGTTTTCATATTTGTAAACAGAGGCAGAAAGAGCTCAGCGTGAAAGGTTGCGAGATTTAGCTATATTTGAAAGGTTACATGGAAATCCTGGAAAAACGTCTCCAGATCTTGCCGTCAAAAAGGTAATATCTACTACTGATAGTTGCTCTATGTTGCATCTCAATGCCTCTCATTTGGCTTCTAATGCTAAACAGCTCCACCATTCTTTTATTTTTCTTTTTCTTTAGTTGGAGAGTGTTTATGTTACAAAAAGCTTTAAAAAGAAAAAACTATAATCTAGAAATTTCATTGTATATAGGAAATAAAGCAACTGTCAGGTATCTCTTTTAGGAGCCTTCAACTATTGATTTAGTTTCCTTTTATTTTTAAAATGTTTTCTATGATATTTCTGAACAACCTCTCTTCACCATTCAAACATGTTACTTGTGTTCTGCATTTTTTGAACTAATTGCAATTAGGACTTAATTAATTGTGAATGGTTGGGAGTATCACTTTGAACATTATGATGGCTAGCCATTTGCAACTCCCAACAACATAAATCTTTCAATTATGATTTGTAATACTAATATCATCGATGCATGATGGATACATTGGTTTTTTCTCACCACATCGCTTGCTTAGTATTTTCTGCAGTAACATTTCACATGTTTAGTTCTGCAGAACGATGTCCTCCAAAAATGTCCAAGCATTTGATGTGCGGCCTCTACCTGTACTGGAGAATGCATTGGAATATGTCCTAAGCTTTTTGGATTCTAAAGAGCAACCCTTTGAAGTGATTCACGACTTCATATTTGATAGAACAAGGTCTATTAGGCAAGACCTCAGCATACAGAATATTGTTAATGATAAGGCCATCTACATGTATGAAGAAATGGTTGGTATTATTTTTTATTTTGTTCTTTTTAGTGCATCCTTCCTTTCCCGTTTCTCTATTCTTCATGATATCAGTAAGTGAAGTATTCTGTAAATTGATTCTGGGGTTTAAGGAAACTAACTATATATCTGATTGTGGGTGTGGGTCCTTTGCAGTTTGTTGTCTTACTCAAGATTGCTGTTTATTACTATATTTGGTCTTAATTTGTGCAGTACCTGGAATCTTGTGTTCTTGGCTTCCTTCGACATGCACAACTCTTATCTAGGTTTCTTATGTGTTAGATGTTCATAATTCACCTTTACTTGTTTTATTAGAAATCTTCAGAAATATCTAATGGATTTGATAAGTTTTTCACTTCCGTACCCATTATCTTTAGAAGGCAAAAAACAAGCTTTTATTGAAAGATTAGAGCCTTAAATAGGTTACAATAGTAGACTTTGCTCGTTTGCCTTGTTTAGAAATTGATGATGTTTGAGGCAAATAGATATTAATTCAAAGATCTGATAGCAAATGAAAAGCTTTGACATGTTTTCCTCGAGTATGACTCTTTATGGTAGTTTATTATTGCTAGGAAATGTGGATTGTACGTTTAGGCTGATTAGCCTGATCTAGAAATCATCAGACATTCATCGCTTTTGGTCACACTTAATTGCTGTTAAGAAATCATGATCATCACCTTATTATGATCTTTACCGTATAAAATTGTTCAGGAAGTATACTGCAAGGTGAACTTGAAGATTTCCATTATGTCGAAATGCACTTTGAACTTCGAAGTCTGCAATATTTTTGGTTAATTTTGTTGGAGTGCAGGTGAAAAAAAACAAACTTAGTAATATTGCAACCCTATTTTTATGCATCTAGATTATTCTCTTTACAGGTTAAATTTCATATCATATCTCATCAGAAGCTTTTAAATGGTGATGGTAGTCCAAATGCTTCCTCAATGCATCACCTCAACATGCAACAACTCTCAAAGGCTTTGATCACTCTACTTAATCTCTATGAAGTTAATCGAAGTAATGGTGCTATATTTAAAAATGAAGCTGAGTTTCATTCATTCTTTGTGCTGCTTCATCTTGGTTCTAATAGCCAAGCAACGGTCTGTCTCTAGCTTTATTGAAAGCATTGGTGTTTTTGAGTCAATACAGTACATCCTACCATTGGTTGTGTCATACGCATAACCCATTGCTGTTTCTATTTGACAGGGGGAATCACTTACTCTGTGGTTTCGTACTCTACGTTCTCCCGTGATAAAGTCAAAGGAAATGCGTTTTGCTCGAAGAACTCTAAGGTAAGCTTTTACAGATTTTTTTGCTTTTTGTATTCAATAATTCCTTGTGATGTTCAGAGAGAAGTTTCTTTTTCACAATTTTAACTTTTCTTTTCTGTTCACTCCTGCTGTTCCTTTGAACAGATATTTTCGAATGTGTAATTATAAGGGTTTCCTATGTACCATTGGAGCTGAGGCTTCCAATCTACAATATTGCATTCTTGAACCTTACGTCAATGAGGTAATCATAATCTTGAAACTCTTTCTTTCCCTTGATATTTTTATCTGAAGTTCATATCCATGAAAGGAGAAAGCCAAAGGGATAAGTGGAGGCCTTCCACTCGTAAAAGCCAAGGAGATTAAAAGAAGTCTCCAATTGGAATTTAGTAAAAGGGGGGGAATAGTTACAAAATTTTCAAGCTGAAAACCTCTAGACTGAGAAGCCTGAACTAAAAAAAATTTCCCTGAACTCCCACGAAGTTCCAACACAAGTCCTTTGATTTCTTAAGACACGATTTTCAGCAAATAGCCTAAACTGCCTTATTCCTTTGAGTTATAACTTTATCAACAAACTTTGGAATAAATTGACAAGTGAAGAATATAATGGTCGTGGATTTGCATCCGATAGATAGAGAGAGACTAAGAAGCACGGACACAGACTCGCGATACGGATACGACACGGACACGACGACACGTTAATTTTCAAAAAAGTAGGACACAGACACGCTTGGGACACGTTAATTTTTTATATGATTTTTAATTTTATATATATACATATATATAAAAGAAAACCTAACTCTAGCCATAATTTTTCTCTCACAATAAAGAAGACCTAATTTTCATCTTGGATTCCACTCTCCCACTTAATAGTCTAACAATAGTTTTTATCTCTTTCATCACAACCCGCTACCTCCTACTTCTTCTTCTTCTTCTTTTTCTCGCCTCCTCTCCTCTCCTACTTCTCCTTTCTCAACATTGTTGCTTCTTCTTCCTCCTTCTTTGTTCACCTATCTTCTACAAGTTTGGGGGAGTACGTGACTTTTGGGTTAATTTTTATTTGGTTTCTAGAGAAGAAAGAAGACCTACAACTTGGTCATCGGTTGATGAAGAAGAAATAAGAAAACTAGGTAAAAGGAAAAAAAATAAAAAAAAGACCCTCGCGTGTCCCAGACGTGTCCCCAACGTGTCCATTTTTTAGAATAAAAAAAATAAAAATATAATTTTGGACACGTGTCCGACGCGTGTCAGTGTCGCCACGTGTCCGACACTGACACTTCGTCATTTTAAGCGTATCCATACTACCTAGGAGAGAGATATGGTCGGGCTACTTTTTTTAATTTTTTTTATAATTGGGAGTCGGGACATCCGATAAAATTGGGAGTTGGAGCTTTGCTCTCCTATACCTAGGGGCACCTGCTCCTGCCCCAAGACTAGGACCCAGGAGACATCAAGAGTTTTTTTGTATTAAGCTCATTGGAAGGTTCAAATTTGAGAGCGAAGCCTAGTATAACCAAGAGACCTCAAGCCTTTACCAACCAGATTGGGGGCGGCTACTTTTTTTAATTCTGTCCATAAGTGTTGAATTTACCAAAGGCAAGGAAACACTTCAATTTTCTTTCGAGTTACTGTCCTATTAAGAGTAATCTATGACTTGATTATTTTACTCCTGCTTAATTATTTCCTGCCCCTCTCTCAAAAAGTCTGTTCTAACTTAACATCAGACAGTACTAATGAGGGCCGAGATGGAAAAGAAGATTTCTTTTTCGTGCTTGATCATTTTGAGGAATTTTAGGTCTCTCGAAGGATTTGATCAATTAATTGGACTTGGATCTTTTTTCTCCTAAACCCTCTATTGTTCACTATGCAGGTTCGAGCTTTAGCTTTGTCTTTTATAAACAATGGTGGCTACAAGCTTAACCCCTATCCTTTGATGGATCTATCTACACTTTTAATGATGGAGGTATCATTTATGACAACTGATGATCTTCTTAAAGCCCTATTCCATGTCGTTTATGTAAATGTACGCCGTTGTTTATCGTAGTTTTTTCGGATGTGTATCAGGAATCAGAAGTGGAATCATTTTGCAAATCCTGTGGTCTTGTGACTTGTGTAGATGAACTAGGAAATTTGTCACTTCCCACCAAGCAAACAACTTTTTCTTGTCCCAGTGGAGCGTTTCAAAGATACAGCTTTCTGAGGTTTAAATAACATCAAGGTGGTTATAACTTAATCTTTACACCAATCGATTTATCGGTTTTCTTTATAGGTGGTTGATTCAAAATTGTGGTGTATCGTGTATTCCCTCCTGTTCGATGCTTTATGTAAGTTGTCTAATGCCATAATTTATCGCGGTGGGATGAGAACCGACTATTATGTAGTATTATAGCAAGAATTCAAAATATTGTGTATGCTATTTGTCTGATCCTTTGGAACCACGCCTGATGAATTTGTTCAACATATAGATATTTGTGCATTGTAATAATTTATCATGTAACGTTAGGTTACGTGTGATGTGATTGGATTTTTTTAAAGTCAAAGTGAGCATAGATCACCGGTAATTGACATATATCTTCAATCAAGAGATTGTGAGTTCCATCATCCACCCCAACATGTTGTACTAAAAAAAATTATGAGAATATAATATTATAATTGGGAATAATTGGGAAGGAGATCCAAATTTTTGACCTATAAAACAGATTATTAATGCCAGGTGAATTAAATTCTTCTTTGATAAATTGTGATTTGAGCATGACTTATCTCCATCCTTAAATCGTTGAAGTTAAAAAATAAAAAAAATTAAAATTAATTAGTAAAGTTGACATCAATTGATCTTCATCAGTATTTCTTTAAACAAATTAAGAACTAAGCATTTTTTCTATAAATATTTTTCTATCTCATTCTTTCTGCATCAATCTGATTTTCAATTTCTCACTATGTGCTCTACCTCTTTTGAATAATTACCCCACGATTTTTACCTTAATAAGATCCATAATCTTTTAATTAATTATTTTACAATTTTATTCTTTCTTTGTTTATTTACACTACTTATCATTTTTCTTATAATACAAATTTATACCACTTAAAGAAAACAACGGATGATTTAAATATTTTTTTGATCCTTGTACTTGATTTAATTCATTTTGGTTCATGTATTTTTAGTTACCGGTGATAATATTGGTCTTTATTTACAAAATTTTAACATAAATTTAATACAAATTTATTGTTATATTTTAATAAATTTATAAATTTATCAAATGAAGTATCGTGCTAAAATTTTTATTAAAGTAAGTAAATAGAAATGAAAAAGATCAAAATAATTAATTTTTATAAACATTGAGACTAAAATAAATATTTTGAAAGCACCGCGATCCAAAATCCAAATTATAAAAACCAGTATTTAAAAATGAAAAAAAGAGGATATCCATTTGAAATCCGTCCTAATTTAAAATCGCTGTATTTTTCACAAAAATTTATCATTTCTAAAATGCCTCTACCGTCTCAAATTTTCTGTATGCACGAGAGAGAGAGAGAGAGAGAGAGAGAGAGAGAGAGAGAGAGAGAGAGAGAGGCAAGAAGCCTACTCTCGATTCCTTGGCGCCCGCCACTGATCGCAACCGATTTCTTCAGTTCTGAAATTGTCGTTTGCGATTTTTTCTCTGAAATTAGGGTTTAAGTTCATCTCCTCATGTTATCCTCTAATCTCCTGTTAATAATCCCGAAAATAACTTTTATGTTCCCTTCGAAGTAGTGCTGCTTCTACTGCTAGTTGAAGTTCTGGTATTGGAGTTGAGTTCGGCTGGGATTTTCTTCCATTCATTTCCAGAGGTAATCTTCAGTTCGGTTTTATTCGTTGTATGCTGCTTTGAGGTCTTCCTCTACTCAGCATTTTACTCATCCAGGCATTCAGTTTTTCGTCGTTCTTTCAGGCATATGCCGTTTTGCGCCTTCATCTCTGGGGTGCATCAGTCACTTCATCTCATTCTCGCCGTATGGTTCGGGTATGAACTGTATTTTCAAATTCTGACTGCGGCTTGAATGTTATAATTTTCTTTCTTTAGCTGGGGTTTCCTATTCCCTACGTTCTGTTGTCTGGTCGGTTACCAGTCTGAAGTTTCATATTTTTTAGTTGAATGTACTGGTATTGGAACGGGTGGGAATGTTTTGCAATGAACAGAGACGATAAATATGGTTGTAAAAATAAGTAATTGGAGTCAACATTGTTTTATATATATTCAAAAGGGATATGGATTTCATGCCACATCAAAACTAGCTTTGAGATTATGGTGGCTATGTACTTCACCAGAGTTTCTTGAATCAGAAGAACAATAATTGGTATTATTTTCAATGGAATTGAGTTTTATTTATTTATTTATTTATTTTAAATAATAACAAAATTAACGGGTTCTACCAGCAAGCTTTCGATAATCAATATATATATCTATATGAAGAGAGAGATGTTTCTGTCTCATCATAATTGTTTATTGTACCTCATGGACTTATATTACTCTGAGATCGAGGACTACTTGTTTAAGTATTCTGATTTTCCATGTAAATTCATCAAAAGATTTCGTCTACTTTCTTCAGGCTTTTATATTATGAATCTTGTGAAGCAGTTATTAATTATTATATATGACTACTTTTCTTATTTGGGTTATTTGTTTTTAGTTTCGGGTTCTTCATGAAGAGTCCATTTTCAATCATTTGTTTCTGCTCCAAGCTCAATTTTGGAAGAAAAATAGCATGCAGATATTTTGCAACAACCAATGCTGCCTTGTCTTTATTCAACTGTGTGGATGATGACTGCTTTACTTATGAATATCCTGTCGCTGCGAACTATGATGTTGACTTTGATGAAAAAATTTATTTTCGCAATGAAGATCCTAAAGGTCAGAAAGTAGATGACGATAGAATGAAAATGATAAAATTGATACTCAGGAACCATGGGCTGAATCTCGGTTCTCATCCAAAACAATTGGAGATTGTAAGGATTTTGGACACTCTATTTGAGGACAGTTCAGATGCAGGACTTAGTCTGTACTACTTCAAATGGTCAGGATGTTTATCTGGATCTAATCAATCTCTGCAGTCAATCTGTAGGATGATACGTATTTTGATTACTGGGAATATGAATCATAGGGCAGTTGATTTAATGTCTCATATTGTAGAAAATTATGGTAGTAAAGAGGGATCTTCAAGTATGTTGCTAAAACTTTTTTTTGAGATGGTTAATGAGAGGAAGACTTTAGAAACTGCATGTAGCATGCTGGTTTACTGTTATATCAAGGAAAGAATGGTAACAGCTGCTCTTATATTGATGGGTCAAATGAAGCATCTTAAAATATTTCCTTCTATATGGGTATACAGGTCCGTGATACAAACTCTATTAGAAACCAATCAGTTGGAGTTGGCCTGGGATCTTCTAGAAGAAATGTACATCCAAGGTGTAAGTTTAAATTATTCAATTAATTTGTTTATTCATCATTACTGTGCAGAAGGTAATCTGGGCATGGGCTGGAAAGTGCTTTTGGAGTTGAGAAATTTTGGATCTAAGCCTGATGCAGTTGATTACACAATTGTGATAGACTCGCTTTGCAAAAACTCTCTTTTAAAAGAAGCTACCTCCTTGTTGTTTAAAATGTCTGCTTTTGGCGTTTCCCCTGATTCAGTTACAATGAGTTCTGTGATTGACGGTTATTGTAAAATAGGGAATTTGGATGTAGCTTGTAAAATATTAAAGTATTTTAGGCTTCCCCTCAATATTTTCACATACAATAGCTTTATAACAAAGTTATGTACAGAAGGAAACATGGTAAGTGCTTCTGAAGTTTTTCTTGAAATGTCTGAGGTGGGCTTACTTCCAGATTGTGTTAGTTACACTACCATGATGGGAGGCTACTGCAAAGTGGGAGACATAAACAAAGCATTTCTATACCTGGGCAAGATGTTAAAAAGTGGAATTCAACCATCTGTTATCACATATACTCTATTGATTGATAACTTATGCAAGTGTGGAAATGTGGAAATGGCTGAAATATTTTTCCAAAAGATGGTTACTGAGGGTATAAAGCCTGATGTTGTCGCATTTAATATTTTGATGGATGGATATGGAAAGAAGGGCTACTTGCACAAGGCTTTTGAACTCCTCGATATGATGAGATCTACAAATGTCACACCTGACGTTGTGACGTATAACACTCTCATTAATGGCCTTTTCACAAGAGGGTTTCTCCGAGAGGCAAAGGATATTTTAGATGAGCTCATCAGAAGGGGTTTCAGTATAGATGTCGTTACATACACTAATTTCATATATGGATATTCCAAAAGGGGAAATTTTGAGGAAGCTTTTCTTGTTTGGTATCATATGACTGACAACTGTGTGAAGCCTGATGTTGTTACTTGCAGTGCCCTTCTTAGTGGGTATTGCCGAGAACATCGTATGGATGAAGCAAATGCTCTATTTTATAAAATGCTGGACATTGGACTAAATCCAGACTTGATATTGTATAATACGTTAATCCATGGATTTTGCAGTGTTGGTAATGTTGATGAAGCTTGCAATTTGGTAATGAAGATGATCGAAAGCAGTATCCTTCCGAACAATGTTACTCATCGGGCACTTGTCTTCGGATTTCAAAAAAAGCAGGTTATCAGTCCAATAGAGAGTGCCACTTGTAAGCTTCAAGAAATCTTGCGTGCATATGGTATTGAGGTCGATGCCAAAGGATATATCTAGTGTTGGAGAAACTTGGTGACTCCATCACTGCATATGGTAGACTTTTCTTCTACACGCTGAGTTCTGCTATGTGTATTTATTCTTTTCCCTATCTCATTACCACAATCATAACTCATAAGCAAAATCTTTATTCAATTGGAGCGATGCAGTTTCGAATTTACGTAGCTTGATGGTACTCATTATTCAGGTATTTAAAATGGCCTACTTCAGAATCTTGAAGAGGAAAGAGGATAAACCAGACAATGGCTCTTTGCTCTTCTCTCTCTGTTCTATCTTCCAATCCAGTCCACACAATCATCTCCAAAACTTTTGAAATCTGGACAAAGGTGTTCTTGAGCCAAAGATTCTCGGAAATATCGAAGTCTCTGCCTCCAAGTTTCTCAGAAAATCAGGGAGGATAAGCAGCCCAAGGATGTGGAATGCGGCACGACAACTGAGTTCAACCATGAAAGGTTGAAATTTTCTTATGGATGAGCTTAAATACCAAGATGCAAGGAGGTTAATCTACTTCAAATTCTGAATGGGAAAAGTCCAGTAAGCTTTCAACTCCATTTATCCATAATTCCAATACTAAGTTACGTGCCCGTATGAACATTATTCTGCACCAACAGTATCAGTGATTTAACTTATTATGCTTGTGCAGTGTGGTAGGGCGTAGGGGCAATCCTGCCCTCCAGGACAGGTGAAAATGACCATTATGCCCCTTCAAAGTCAAAAAGCTGGTTCTAGTTTTGATTTGGTAATGTTCCTTTCAATCCACACACGCATTTCATTCTTTTAGGTGGTTTTATTTTTCTTACTAAAGAAATGAAGTTAACCATTACACATGCTCCTGTAGGAAACAAACCATATAATGTAATGTAATTGACTGTACATGGTTCACACACTATGTCCTTGGTTGATTTTTTTGTCTCTATACCTTCCTAGCAGTGTGAAGATAACCGCATTTCGTTACTTAAAATCTTTTTCTTTTTGATTCGACAGTGGGATGGAGGTGATTATGACACTGTGACTGAGGGGAACGACTAGATAGTGCAGTTTGGATCTAATTGTTGTTTGGTTTCTTCTCCACGCCAATTATGGGTGATCATGTATGTAAGTCATCCCATTTAGTATCGAATGATCCATTTTTAAATACTGGGATCAGTGTATGTCCCTTCTCTTTTTGGAAAGGGAAACGTCTGTTATGTCTCTTATCTACTACCTGAAAGGTAATTCTTGCCCAGAATTATGTTGTTAGGTTTGTTATTTCGAGTATAACAAATGTGGCGTAGAATTTGAACCTTTGACTTCAAGGGGATGAGTAGATACCTTAATCATTGAGCCTATGCTCATGTTGATGTTAGGTTTGTCATATTGATAGGCTTCCTATTAGAAATGCGTTTCAAGGGAAGCACGTGAGAAGAGCGGTCGGGGCTTAGAGGATGTAATTAGTTGGGAGAGATAGGAAACTCTATAATTCTGATGTAGTAGTGTGTGAGATTTTCCTTGGGCATTTGAGTCTGGGATTTTCCTGGGGTATTTGAAGAACTATACTTACATTCTTGGTTAAATTATAAGTTCGGTCTCTACATTTTGTTTGTTTAAAAAGTGTTTTAGCAAGTCTTTAGACTTTCAAGTTTGTGTCTATGGATCCTTGAATTAGTGTCGGATAAGTGTTTGAAATTTTCAATTTTGTTTGAGTCATTCGACATGTTTTAAATTTTACCATTCTACTTGACATAAAATTGATTTTTGTTTTAAATAGGACCTTCAAATTTTTATTTTATGTCCTATAAGTCTGAATTTTATAAAATATTGTTTAGGTTAAAGACCTTCTAGACACAAAATTATCAAAATTAAAAATTTAGGAACTTGTTATAATTTTTAAATTTGACCGACCTATTCGATATAAAATTGAATTTTGTGTTTAATAGGACTTTCAAATTTTCATTTTGTGTCCAATAATTTTTTGAATTAAAATTAAAAGTTTGGAGACTGTTATATTTTTTAAAGTTCAACAAATGTAATAGATGCTTTTTATAGTTTTGGAATGTATTAGATACAAAACCTAAAGTTTAGGACTAAACTTGTAACTAAACACTATTTTTTAATAAATAACAACATTAATTTAAGATATATTCCTTTTGTAAAAAAAAAAGAGTAACAAAGTTTAATTATTAGTGATGACTCGTACAATTGGTGAAGTGCATTAAAAAACAATCAAACCCCTTAAAAGAAGTGTCTTTAATTTAATTACACAAAAAAATTTGTTGTTTTCAAAAGTAATTTAGGGGCACTTGCAAATAAAATTATGGCAAAAAATTTATAGTAAATAAGCAAAATAGGAATCTCATATAATTTTTTCAAATATAACATTTTTTTAAAGAAAAAACGGAGATTCAATTATAAAATTACAAATTCACCCTTTAATATATATGATATATATATGTAATATATACCACTGATATATATTTCTAATATACCAATAATATAATAATGATATATAATTTATTTATTTTTGGACTACTCAACTTCTATCATGTTTTACTATTGATATATGTATGATAACTATTGATTTACCACGCTGATACAATACATACATATGTGAAATGTATTTAATTTACCATTGATATACAAATGATACACCATTGATATAATTATGGTATCTACTGATATAACTTTCTATATGATTATATGATTTACCACTAATATAACACTGTTATATATTTTATATATACTTAATATGCTTCTAATTTACCACTTATATACCTCTGATATAACCATTATATCTACTAATATAACTATGAAACATGTGTGTTAATATGATACTATTATATTCAATATTTTTTTCAGATGAAAACAGTGGTGCAAAATTTTTTATTTATTTTTTATTTTTGAAATATAAAGTTATTATATAAAAGGTTTATGCGGACCATGCACGTCCAAAAAGATAAGTTAAAATTTTGATATACTTTATAAATTTAAACAGTTGATATCCTTTATATTTAGTATCTAATTAATATTAATATTGAATAAATAGTAGTGATATAGTAATCAACATTATTGATAATATTAGTATATTAATCAACAAATTGAAATGATAAACTAGAATTTAAACAGTTGATATATCATTAAAAATTAAATATTTGATGTACCTTATATTTAGTATATTAGTTGCAAATATATTTAGTATATCAGTTGAAAATATATTTAGTATATCATAAATTAGAAATACATAAGATATATATTATATGTATAATACGTACATTTGATGTATATTAGTGGTATGTATGATAATGTCTATCATGGGTACATCTGATACCGTATATTAGGGGTACATCGAATGTATATCGGAAATATATCAAAGTTACATTGAATGTACATTAGATATAGATTTGATGTATATCATATACAAATTTACATCGGATGTATATCATATATAAATTTGATGTATGATATACATCATATATAAATTGGATGTATATCAGATATAGATATGCATCAGATATCTATAGATATCATAGGGGTAAAATTGAAATAAGAAAAATTCTGAAAAAAAAATTCAAATATTTTGTTATATTTGAAATTGTGAAAAGCTTTGACATTTTTAAAAATACATAAAATATTTTTACTACCTACTGCCCCTTTTCTTTCTAAATATACTTGTTTAAAAATGAAATACATTCGAAACCATATATTCTAAAAACAACTATATATATAGACACTCACACGTTGTATATTTTTCTTTTATAAACGAACAAATGATTTTTTTCCCTTCCAGACTTAAAAAAGAAAATCAATTATGTCATTAAATTTTAATTATTTTCAAATTTTATTCATTTCATCCATATATTTTCAAAATATTTATTTTGATTTTCTACTTTCAATTTTTTTTGTCCCTATTTATAAAATTTTAACACAAATTTTATTTACAATGGACGTATTTCAGTAAAAATTTATGGCTACATTTAAAAAAAGTTAATAAATGAAGTATTGTGCTGCCATTTTGAATGAAATAATTTCTAAAAAATAAAGATGAAAGAGACCAAAATAGTCGTTTTTTAAAATTTCAACGATCATAAGTAAAATTTTTAAAATGAACATAAGTAAAAGATATAGGGACGATGTTCTAAAAATACACTATTCAAAATGAACTAAAGTCGAAGGTACAAGTTCCAAAATAATATTTAAACGTTATATTTATTTTTAGTTATTATTATTAAATACTTGTTAGACAAAATATGAACGGCTTCGTTAACTAATTAGGGTTAAATACTTTTTTTTAGTATGTTGGGAGACAACTATATATTAATTATCACTCAACTATATTTGTTTTGAAAATTATGGCTAAATACTTGAGCAAAGCTAGATGACACGATTTGATAATTAATACTTTCCCAAATGTAATTAGGGCTAAATTATATTCAAGATGCAGAGTCAATTGAAAAAAAGAAAAGAAAAACTAAATTAATAAATTGACATTTCAATTTTTTTTTTCTGCTTAAACGCAAACATAAATGAATTGATCTGAGATTACTTTTCAATCGATTACTGGCGGTCGCGGGTCAATCATTTTTATAAATCTCTGGCCATTTCGGAAGGCGGTGTGGATATTTTGAGAACACTGGTGGTTGAGGACAGGACCTGATTCGAATCGGAAAGCGACATTTTATGCAGAAATCAACGCAGTTTGTGGATTCTCGATTCAAGTGAGTTGCTTAGGGCATTGATTTTCCAGGTTTCATCCTCATCTTTGTTTGTGAATCCATAGAGTTGTTTCAATTTTGGTATAAAATGCTCTAAATTCAGATTGTGTTGCAGGGAAATCCGTTGAGATGACTCCTGTTTGTCCGTTCGTGAAATCTGCTCGTCCCGACGACGCTTCTTCGCGGAAGCACCAGCCGGAAGCTGCTTGTCCTTTCGCGAAATCCGGCCGCTCCGATGATGCTTCTTCTAGAAAGCAGCAATCGGAGGCTGCTTGTCCGTTTTCGAAATCTGCTCGCTGCGACGATGCTTCTGTGAGGAAGAATCAGGTTGAGGCGGAGAGTAACGAGGCGGAGAAAGACGTTGCCGATGCTGCTACAACCGGTGGCAAGTGTCCATTCGGATATGATTCTCAAACTTTCAAGCTTGGCCCTCTGAGCTGTATGATATGTCAGGCGCTTCTCTTTGAATGCAGCAGATGTGTCCCCTGTTCTCACATTTACTGCAAGTAATTAAATTGGCTGCGCTGTTTCTTGTCTTCGTTTTGTTTTCTTTTTGAGATCCCTTCGGTTATTTGTTTGTTTGTTTCTTCTTCAATTGAACTAGAGCATGTATATCTCGATTTAAAGACTGTCCGCTGTGTGGAGCTGACATTGAGAAGATTGAAGCCCACGCTGATCTGCAAGGTACGGTTGATCGCTTCATTGAAGGTCATGCGAGAATCAAGAGATCCCAGGTGAACTCAGACAAAGAGCAGGAGGAAGTTAGTGAAAGTAAAGTAGTAATTTATGAAGACGTGTCCATGGAGAGAGGTGCTTTCTTGATCCAACAAGCCATGAGGGTAATACTCCTTGTTGTTTTCTTCTTGTTTCTTGTTTCTTCTGTGATATGAATGTATGTTTTATCAAATGGTTTTTTTTTTTTTTTTTTGAAATCCTTATTTGAACCATCTAGTCTGTGTGTTGTGCGAGCTTCGTTTTATTAGGGGCTTTCTGAAAAGTTATTTTGAAATGATTTTATATTTGTGTATCTGATTGAATATTGAATAGAAATTAATGTTATTGTGCAGGTAAAAATTACTTTTCACACATTCATAATTTTTAAAGGAATAAGTAGTTTATCCTTTTATGAAAGGATCATTTATAATTGGAAGACTCTTCTTTTGTAGGTTTTTTCTGTTTAGCTCTTGGGCGGGGTCTCCTCGCCTCCCGGCCCCTATGCTGTTACCTTTCCCCTTTTATTTTTAATATACTTGTTTCTTATAAAAAAAAATTCAAAAACAAAAAAACAAAAAAAAAGGAAAGAAAAAAGGAATAAGTAGTTTCATCTGTAAGAACACACAAAAGAAAGCAAGAAAAAAACAACTTTTAGGAAGTAGTTATCCAAACACCATTTACAGAAAATAGGAAATTGCATTTCCTACCATCCCTTTAATTTTTGCTCTTACAAGTTTTAAATCTGGCTTTTTATTTCAGGCATTTCGTGCCCAGAATTTTGAAAGTGCCAAATCCAGGCTCACTATCTGTGTCGAAGATATTCGAGATCAATTAGAAAGAATGGGCAACTCGTCAGAATTATGCTCACAGCTTGGAGCAGTTCTAGGCACACTTGGCGATTGTTGGTATGTCGGCTCCCTTCTCTCTCTTATTTGGGACATATAATTTCTTAAAATGCAATATCCCTTCATTATCATCTATTAGTTTAGTGTTTTATTGACAATTAGGTGGTGAGGTTTTAAATTAGACGTATCTCTAAGGGTCTCTTACCCTTTATTTTTTAAGCAATATCATTCGATTTAGTTAGTTATTGATGGTTTATTTTTGGTTAGTTATTTAGTTAGTTATCGATCGTATTATCAGGTGTAACAGTGGCCAACTAGTTGGTCTTTTGGGCACTCAGATTCTGAAGTTATCATACTAACAACTAACACTTGTAATCAAAGGAATCCTGATGTAAATACTCCTTGCAATTATCTGAACATATAGTATGCGTCTGAAAGCTTGTAATCCACCATAACAATATTTATAAATCCAGATGTAAATTTCTGTTGTTTGATGATCCAATTTTACAGTCGAGCAGCTGGAGATGCTAGTTCTGCAATCAAGCACTTTGAAGAAAGTGTAGAATTTCTCTCAAAGCTTCCTGAAAAGAGTCATGAGGTTCTTTATTTGAAACTTTTATGAGTGAACTTTATGAATTATTAACTGGTTGTTCTAGAAATATTAATAACTTTTTCTCTCTTCAGGTCACTCATACCCTTTCTGTATCACTTAATAAAATTGGCGATCTTAAGTACTATGAAGGAGACCTCCAAGCTGCAAGATCTTATTATTTCCGGTCGCTTAATGTTCGCCAAGATGCTAGCAAGCATCATCCTGACGATCCATCCCAGGTTTGTGATTGTTAATTTCTTACTATGCAATCTTTTATCCTAAAAGTTAACATGTCTTTTGGCATTCAGTTATAAAATATTTTAGTGATAAGTGGTTTTATTAAGGTAATTCATCAATCCTTACAGAAGGATGTTAATAGAGAATTGACCATAAAGCCCTAACGACTGTGGAAAAAAGGAAAAAAAACTCGAGGAATCTTTCTGAATGGACTAGCGAAAAAGCACAAGGAAAGTGGGTAAAAAAAATTTAATCTAATTGTCTCCCTCCCTTTCAAAATTGTCTGAATGCATATTTATACAATTAAATAGTGGAAGACAAATCAATTTGATGTGGTTGATTAGTAGGATGGTTTGAATATTTTTGTATATATATATATATTTTATAAGAAACCTGAATATTAGGTTGCAACTTTCGGTATGTGATATTCTAGCCTGGGCAAATGACCACTATTGTTGGTAGAGACCAAACAGATCCCATTGGCTTGTGCAATAACCGATATCGAACAAATTCCAAAAGGTTACTGTTAGAATAAACTTCCTTCCACGACTTTACTTGAACGGGATCAGTCGTATAATTTGTACTATTCTGTCCCTGAGTTCTAAAAATAGAATGAACCTCTTCCCAAGAAAAAGTAGAACTTAATCAATCCCTCAATGCTATCAATGAGAGCCCAATAGGATTGTCTCCACAGATTAAAATTGCCAGAAAGAATGGTTATTTTGGTGGAACCCAACTTAATCTAGATAATTAGTTGGTAACTTGGTTGGGTCCAATACGAATGGTCGTAGTTTCTGAAATTGGCTATTTAATTTTCCTTATTGCTTGCTACAGATCCTAGATGTGGCTGTTTCGCTTGCAAAAGTTGCAGACGTGGACAGTGGTCTAGGAAATGAGGACATGGCAGTTAATGGATTTCAGGAAGGCATAAAGCTGTTGGAATCGTTAACACTGAATTCTGAGAATCCTGGTCTTGAACAGCGAGTAAGACTTGATTCTCTGCCTGTTTCTTCTCTCACTTATACTTAATATCAATCGCGAAAAAGTTGATAGACATTTATATTTTACTGGCAGCGTCAATCTGTTCTCAAATTCCTTGAAGGTCAACTCACAGAGCGACAAAAAGGCGACTCCAGATGATTGAAAGGTATGATGCTGTGTGAATGTGATAGAGATTGTTCCAATCGTCTATATACAATATCTTAGTTAAGCAAATAAGTTCCCTGAAGATCAAGAGCATTTAGAAGGAAATTTATGGCTATGGAATACATCATCTCGGATGCTCTTATTGTGTTTTCTTCATCGTATAGTACAAAAGCATACGTAACTCGCATAAGCTTGAATTGGCCTGGCAGTTATGAAGCCATGGCATTTCTGTTCGGCTGGCGGTCACGTCTCCCATGTGTATAAGGTTTTGCTTATCTCCCCCCTCTGAGAACTCTGGTTGTGTAGAATTTAGCAGGAACTCCTCACTCTCTTTTACAGTGAAGTTGTTTGCTAATCTGCAGATGCAATCTTTTGAAATAAATTGAACTTAATTAGTAGATGGCGTACGATAGGTTTTTTCGATTCTTCATCATTATCACCACCGATTCTTGGTGATTTGTTTCTTGGTTTTGGTTGCTTTCATGGGGAAAGATAGATGATGAGTTATGATGAAAATGGTGGTGAGATGGCTTTGTTGTAATTTGGATTTATATAGGAATCAGATGAGTGGATGTTTTAGTATTTTGTTCTTCATATTACCATCTCCAATTAGATAGGTTTGTCCCGGATTTTCAAGGGGCAGTTCCAGTAGCAAGGGTTTGAGGTTTCTTGATCATACCAGCTTAGAAGTCTCAAGTTCGAACCTTCGGGTGAGTTTAATACAAAATTTTTTGGATGTCTCATGGATCCGGCCGTTGGAGTGGATGTGTGTGCCTCGAGTACAGGGGAGCAAAGCTCCGACTCTCGGTTATAAAAAAAAAAATTAGATTTCTTTCTATTTGTTGCTTCCCCGACTCAAGTGATTTTAACTATGCCAAACTCATTTTTCAATTAGATAGATTTGTCTCGGGTTTTCAAGGGGCAGTCCCAGTAGCAAGGGTTTGAGGTTTCTTAGTCATATACTAGCTTAGAAGTTTCAAGTTCGAACCTTCGGGTGAATTTAATACAAATTTTTTTTTTGATGTCTCATGGATCCGACCGTTGGAGCGGACTCGTGCGCCTTGAGTATAGGGGAGCAAAGTTTTGACTCTCTGTTTTAAAAAAAAATAGATAGATTTCTTTCTATTTGTTGCTTCTCCAACTCGAGTGATTTTAACTATGTCAAACTCATTCTTTGTCAAATTTTTAAAGATAACTTGTATATTAGTATTGAACCTTACTATTTTAAATGAGAGTGATTTTAATAATGAAACAAGTCATGTAAAAATTATTTTGAAAATGCCTTATTGTTTGACTTTGAAATACAAGTGATTTTAAAAAATAAAATAAATATCAATGGTATAACCAATAGAAATGTTCTTAGTCTGGAAATAAAACTTGAAAAGAGGTAATTGTGAAGTTCACATTCAATTTCTGCCGGAACCAAAATGTAACAGAGTTTCTTCCATTTCATTTTCACCACTATAATCATTATGACTCCTCCAAATGTTAATGCTATATTGTATATCAAACTAAAACTTTTAAACTTTTTCTTTTTTTTTTTATCATGTCTATTTGCCATCTAAATGGTAATTTTGGACAAAATAACTGTTTTTTGAAGCAATGAGTCGCATCTTTTTTTTATAGACTATATTTTATTTTGTCCGAGTTGTTTATCTACATTTGCCATAGATTCGTCATATCTTGTTAAATTAGCGAACATCGGTCTAATAGACATGCTACATCCCATCAATTCCTTGAGAACGTCGAGCGTAAAAACCACAGGGAAACAACAGTTGCTGCAAAGATATCAAAATTTCAGAGCTTGAAAGACCACAAGGAGGCTTCCCAGGCTTTTACATCCTCTAACATTCATAATACAAGATTGGAAGAAACGAAACCCAGTGAGAGAGAAAAAACTGGCAATTCTGCTGTTTCAAAAATTTCTACACGTATGCTTATGTTTCATGTTTCTCAAAAATTACAAATTACAAATGGAAATGTTATCAAACTCCACTACTAGAATTTTTGGATTTCGTGACGGTACTAAACAGTAAAATACTGTTCACGATTGTCTAAATACGTCACGAAAGGTTAAAACGCATTTTTGGAGGGAAAAAACGGAAAATTTTGGAATTTTGACTTTTTGAGACGCTTTTTTTCCGTCACGAAAACCTTGAGGCGCGTTTTTGGCGGGGAATGACGGAGTGTTCCGGATTGACGTGTTTGCGTGACAAATTTTTTCCGTCACGATAAGTTACCAAGAGATTATTTTTCGTGACGTTTTTTAAACGTCACGAAAAAATTGAGGCGCGTTTTTGGCGGGAAAAGACGGAGTTCTTCGGATTGGTGGCTTTTTCATGACGTGTATAAAACGTCACGGAATATTATTTTCCGTGACGTTTTTAAATCGTCACGATACGAGAAGAAGATTCTATTCTTATTCGTGAAAAGGTATGACTTTACGTGACTGTGTTTATATGTCACTATAAGTTGGAAAACTGTATTTTAGTGACATATGATAAAACGTCACTAAAAGTTGCTTTTCGAAATCATATTGTTGTGCGAACATTAGGCAAATGACAAGAGACTCTTACCTCCCCTCGAACAAAAATCGCGTAGTCTATAGATTAGAGGTGAATCGTCGTCTAAACCTTTGACTAATTTTGGTCTAAAATGCAACTTTAATACACCATATGCTGAAGCAAAGCTATGCCTAAAACTAATGTTTAATTTGAAAATTGAGGTTGAAATTTAGTTTCAAATTATAGATAACAATTCTAAATGTTGATTTTTAAATTTAATTTTCAAAATCATATATATATTAAAAAAAAGACACCAATGAATAGTTAAAGAAAATAAATTATTTAAAAAAACATTTTTTAACATTATTTTTTCACTAAAAAAAACATTTTTCACCTTTTTTGTTTGTTTGGTTTTTTTTTAACGAGTAATTTCGAAGTT
>NW_019104500.1:1752006-1773323 GCF_001995035.1 Momordica charantia | reverse complement strand
ATGCGGGCCATAGTAAACCAACAAAGCACTTCGATCACAGATGTAGTAAGTAATAATTTAGCCTGTATGAATGTCAAAACATATGTATATATGCGAATGTCTCGAACTTAATTAATTACTGATTCTATGGTTACAGATGAAACTTGAATCGAAAGAATACACAAAAGACAACATAAACGTGTTGAGAATGGAGTGGGCCGAGTTTGTTGGGTCCTACCTTACTTTTTCATAAGATGTGTATTTACTTTTTTTGGCCGACCATGAACTCATGTTGCATATAATATTCTTTTTTGCTTGCACATTGTTCGAGTTCATGGTTGATGCATTGGTAGCAACACTTTTGTCKCGCTTATTTTTTGGAATGCTGGCCACCTTATACTTTCATGACGAAGAGAAAAACTTTGGTGTGAGTTGTTAACTATATCACTGTTTATTCATTTGAAGGTGTAGTACTTAGAGTAATCTGAATATTTAAATTTTCTGGTAGAACTACTTCGTCAGACACACTACTTTGACGTATCTATTTTTTCAGACAAGAAATTTTTGGTCGGCTTCGTAGTTCAACGCATATGCGGTACTGTATTATTTAATACTTTGTTTGGATGTTGTTGTTTATGTCAAGTTTTTTAGAAAGCTCATTTTCCTAAGTTGCTTATTATTGGTTTATATGACAGGAGCAATCTTCGCACTAGAAATGCTTGTCGAACTGYGTTCGGGTGAGCTGAAGCATGTTATGGCCGYTTCATTCAAAGTTCCATCATAACAAAGGTAAGCTATTTTAAGCTTTTCGTCATCATTCATACTATAWCATTTGAATATTAAATACTTATGAATCGAACTTGTTATATGCTGGGACTATAGCTATATTATTGAGTACGTTTACAAGAAATACTGAATATTGATTATAGAMAAGGAATGTACGTTTACAATCCCTCTGCTATATTAGCTAGTTTGTRTTATATTGTTTAAGTTCATTTTGTGYTATGCTGCTGAAGGATATAGARTAAKTGTTCGGTTATTTTTGTTATTGTAACCTCTTCAGTTATGTTAGAACTTTGTTTSATAATTTTGTTCGTTATCATATCATATTGATACTTTCCTTATATTATGATTGTACTGATATTTTGTGCTAYGTAATTTAAGRATGTAGAAAAAGTGTAGGCATGTCGTTTATTTGAATCGCACTTCTTCTRTTTRGTCGTTATGTTGGTTGTCTTATTATATTATCGAGTAAGGTTATAAGGAAGACTATGAATGTTGATGAGTAGGTTGGTTTTTGTTTAGTTATTTATCTAACTTGGGTATTGTTTTTTCATTAGGTCTTTCTTAACCCAAAGATGCGACAATTAGAAATGCAACTAAGTGGTGGCTGAGCATCGTTGTTGGGGTTGGTGTGTAAAGAACATGTTTAATTCTGTAATTATGTAATTTGTGTTTAAGAATACTAATACATTCTAAATTAATATATTAGCTTCCTTGTTCATGTTTAATATATTTCAACTTTGTTATGGTAAATTAATATATTTGCGTGTTCGAACGACAATTTAACAATATGATATTTATATTTCGCGAGATCTACAATCAAAATTAAATACGTATTCAGTGACCCTCTTTTTATCGTCACAAAATGAAATCATTAGTGACGTTTTTAAACCGTCACCAAAATATTTTTAGGAAGATTATCAAACGTCACGAAATTCACTTTTCGTGACGTGTAAACACCGTCACGAAAAACAATTTCCGTGACGTTTAAACACCGTCACGAAAGGATCTCACGTGACCTCTCCTCTCCTTTTCAAGATCTTTCCGTGACATTCTCTAACCGTCACGAAATCATTTTTCATGACGGTTTATAAACTTCGTGGAAGTTGATGTCATTCGTGACGCTAATTAACCGTCACGTGTACCAATTTTGGTGACGATTTTTAACCGTCTCGTATACCTTTCGTGATGGGCGTATACGTGACGCCAATAATGTTACGAAAGATTTTTGTGACTCCAAAAAAACGTCACGGTAGACTGAATTTCTAGTCGAGCTCACTTAGGACTATACCAACTTAGTTGTTATTGAAGTTCGTGTTCAACCTTCCAAATGACATCATGAGCAGTGTATACCTGCATGTACAATATAAAAACGTGCAAAAGTGCCTTGGAAGATCTTGCACACATCTTGTGTAGGGTTTCTTTGAGTTGTTTCGGGTGTCTTGGACTTGTAATAGGAATTGTCGGGTGGGTGCTAAAGGAGGAGGTTTTGTTGTTCCTCCTTTCAGGGTAAGGGAAGGTTTCAATGTCAGACTGTTTTTTTTAGAAGAGTTTGGCTCGAGAGAAATAATATAATTTTTTAGAGAGGTCGAAAGATCTATGTTTTGGAGCTTATTAGATTTAATACTTATGTCTGTTTCTAAGGTTTTTTGTAATTATCAAATAGGTGTTATTTTTTTGGACTTGAGTCCCTTTCTCTAGGTGGACTTCCTTTCGGGAAATTCACATATATAACCCAAAAAAGTGTAGAGTTTGCTCAATTGACCTACCTTTTTAAAATATCTTTTTTTGACTCAAATCTTCTTTTTTTGACATAACAATTGAGGTAGAAGTACAAAAATACCCCTGGTTTCTTTTCTTCTTGTAACTCTCTATCTTCTTCTTCTAACTCTCTCCCTCGTTTTCGTTTCTTCCAAATTTCTTGTGTTTTTGTTTAAAAAAATGAAAGAGAGATTTACCCTTAGAAAAAAAAAAGAGTAGAAATTGATAGGGTGGGTTTACTATTCATGTGGTGATTCAGATAAATCTATGATTTATTTGGATTCATTGAAATTAAAATGGAATAAATCTCATATTTAAATTCATAAATCTCGACCCTTTGATTTTTGTTAATCTGGGTTCGTTGAAATTAAATGATCATAAATATTGAGTTTGAACCTCACCCGAAATTGCATAAATCTGGCCAGAAATTCATAAATCTCGTCCGAGATTCATGCAAACACGCCCATGATTCAGACAAAAACTCGGACGAGTTTGAAGAAAATTTGACCAAGATTCATGCAGAACTTGGACGAGTTCGAAGAAAACCCAGCCTGAGTTATGCAATTTGTCTGGAATCATTGGTTCACGAGCGAGCTTCTATGATTTGGGGTAAGATTCAACGTAAACCATTGCTTGGCTTGATAAATTATGTATTATCAATTCTCTTCCCAACCCAATTTTTTATTTTTATGCCTTTTTTTAAACAGGAAAAAATAAACAAAACATCCGCCACAATCGAACTCAGGCCCACTCTATAATCCCTAATGTCCAATCCACTCCGCCAAAGTAAATATTATCCCTAGGGCCAACTATTAATTTATATAGACAAAAATTAATCTCGCCTCGGACACCAACCCAGAACAATTGCATAAAACTCGGGCTAGTCTTCTTCGAACTCGCCCAAGTTGTGGCCAAGTTTTTATGCTTCAAACTTCAAAAATTAAGAGGTGTAATAGTCTTTTTACCTACTCTGACATTTAATAAATGTTTTAAGTGGTTCAGAAAAAGATATTTTGAAAATGTAGGTTATTTGAGCAAAACGAAAACTTTTACAGGTCACCTCTGTCAATTCTCGGTCTGCATCCTTTCCTCAGACTGATTTTTTGCATGCCTTGCTTAGCTCGGTTTCTCATCAAGAAAAAAACAATATACAAACATGCCAAGTTCCCTGGTAGTGCATGACAGATTTCAGTCTCGGTCTTGCATGCTTAAAGAGTAGGATAGAGATTTCATTCACTCTCTGAGCACAACATAAATTCATTCATTGATGAAACTGTATATGATACATATTAATAATTCTCTATACAACTAAGAGACATCACAGCCATATAATCTTGTGTAGGGGTAAAAATGTCATTATCTGGTTGGAAGTATGCACACCACACACCAAACGTTATTCAGGCTATCATTTAGTAGCAATGAAGGTGTAAAAGAACTGACCCTTTTCTCAGACTTCTCAACTATTGTTTTATTTCTCACCACCAACAAACAGTTTTCTTCGACCAAATAACAACAGGGGCCTTCAAGCAAAGAATCTGCACGTAAAACATTCAAACGAAATTTTGTCCATTTAATAACGTTCTCATTTCTTATATTTTTGTTTCTCATTTTCAGTTTTTGAAAAACATACACATTTGGTAACTATTATTGTTTCTCTTTTCTCATTTTTTGAGAAATTTTTCCAAAACTGTGTTGGGTTGAAATTTTAGAAACAATTTTGAAAACAATGAAATCAAGTTTCTTGACTTTAGTTTCCATTTCCAATTTTTTTCGGTGCATAAATAAAAACATTATTTTATGATTCTTTACTTATAAAATACATAATAAACAATTACCAAAAGAGGAAACAAATAACCAAAAGTAAGAAATAGAAACGTTACCAAACGGGTCCTTAAAGACTCGGGATCTTGAGCAAAGTTGCTTTTCGATCATTCCATTGACTTACTGAAATCTTTGGAATTATCTTACAACCCCCATAAGGCTGCCAAATTCAAACAAGGGAAGCCTTAAGTTAACCAACATGAACTTCCCTCCATCTTCAGAAGCAAAAGTTTGTTCCACCACTATGATAATTGCAGCAGCATTTGACAGATTATATGGCATTACCCCACGCTTCTCTTGATCCTTCTTTCCAAAGTTCCCATCTCCATCTTGGTCTTGGATGATTAGTAGAACGTTTTGACATGATTCCACTACCAGAGCCAGAATCAGCATTGTGATAGATCAGCAATGCCATATCGAAGGAATCGGTACATTTGTCCAAAATGGAAATGATGAAAGGGAATTTCAACTCAATCTTGTAGGTTTTAAGGCTACTATGAAACATTTTCAAATCTCTCATCCCCATCCGTCCATCCGAACCTCCAGCTCGATAATAAGTTTCGACTTCTGACAGAACTCCGGGGCCAAGTTTAAGAAATCTAAGATTTGGAAACGTTTCAAACAGTGTATCGAGGCAAAACTTAACGGATTCAACGGTTTCAGCGCGTTGGAGTGTACCTAGTGTGAGATCCTTGATAGTTCTTGCAGGTGAAAATGTTGTGATGAGACTGCAGAGGCTAGGAGAATGAAGCTCAAGCTTTCTCAAGCAAGGGAATTCATTGACTTGCAACCCACTTGCATCTTCCAGAGAAAGATGGAAATCAGATAGCATTGGAGTTTCAATGATCAGAGATTTTGGTTTGACACATTTGAGTTCAAGTCTCGAAAGTCTCGGTGCGCAAATGCTCAGAGAAACCGGAGCATTTGACACAGTCCATCGACAGGTTTCGAGGTGCAACAGATGAATTATCGGTTCGTTTAGGCCTCCAACCCCTATCAAATTTAGGACTTCAAGATGAGGGAAGTTATGGTTAAGCTTGCTCAGATCTTCATCATCTAACCTTATAAATTCAAGGGTCAAACGTTTGAGGGAACTCATTTTGTTCAAGCCATCCACTGACAACCAAGCATTCTTCAGTTCAAGTTCCAGAAGATTATGACCTACATGGAGAAACAAGTCAAGGTCAATAATGGACATTAACAAGAAAATTTAAGATCATGGACCTATTTTGAATTGAAAAAGCCACAGAGATTATAATGAAAATCACTTCAAACGAGCATAAACCAGTGCTTCCTCTGATCCATGTGAACTTAAGTCCGAAAAAACTTACAAGCATAAACCAATGCACTTTTACCGGTTGGAGAAAATTAGCTAGCTCCTCTTTCTTAGTCTCATCCAAATTATTACAACTACATCATTTCACTAGATTTCAAGATCATGATGCCAACCCGAACATAGTTCAATTTGACACTGATAACCTCCTGCAAGCTCCTTTGTATTCAAGGTCGTGAGTTAGGCAAAAATCAAATCATTGAAAAATGAAAGCTTCGGGAGGATAGCTAAACCTGCCTTAGGCTAACAATAACGTATTTTCGGTAAGAAAAAGTGTGAGCGGGTACCTCCATGGCCCACTCTACAACAAAAGGAAGAGAAGAACCTAACATTCTAGTATTTGTAGGGTTCGAATCATACCCGACATCTTATTGTACTCACGGAAGAAAAGAAAAGTGATTAAGAATATTAATTGGAGAAACAATAATGAGTTCAAACATAGATACTACTTGGTCCGATATCAAGATGAAAAAATAAAAATGAAGTTTAAAGCTTAAGTAGAACCAGAAGTTTAAAGCTTCGGATGGACTACGATGAATTTAAATTTTTATCCATGCAGACTTGGAGATTCCTCTCTGCGTTCTCACCACCATCCCTTATATTTTCCTTTTTCTCCGTCGAATATTCTTATCAATCAGAATTAACTGCCACACAAGTTCAATGTTTTCAACAATTGGGAAAAAAAAAATCATTTACGTTTCATTCTTTCAGACAGGGAAACATATAGAATTTCAGATGAATAAAAACAGTTCCATGAAGAAATTTATGGTTTTGAGCAATTCAATGGCAAAACAGAAACTCACAGCACGAAGTAATCAGCGCCAAAATCTCGGACTGTCTCCAGCAAGATTGAACCCAAAAATCGACGATCGACAAGGACGTCAAATCTCCACCGATCGCCGGCAGCCAATCCCTAGCGAAGCCAGCATCCGTCAGGTACAAATCATCGGACCAATCTTCAACATCGTCGTGCTCATAAGAAATCCGTCCGAGTGACCTCTCCACACCGATCGACACAGAATCGAGAGCCGGAAAATTGTTCATTAGAGTCTTCAATATGACCTTGAAAGGCGTCACCAATGGCTTCGTCTCCACAGCCCTAGACTTGAGATAGCGATCCAATGAGCAGAAGAGGTTCAGTGACCTAACCTCGCGGGAGAGAACATTGAGAGCTTTGGATGCGACTCGGCACCGAGCCAAATCGGCGGAATCGGCCAATCGATTCAGGATTTCGAGAACTATCGATGGCGGAAGATCGTCCATGGAGGAGGAGGAGAAGAACGATTCTGGATTCTGAGAATTTCAGGCGATGAATTTATGCATCTTTTTTGATTGGCGACGAGTTTCAGTTCATCGCGATTAACGAAAAACGGTTTTTGAGAAAAATAAAATATTTTTTTTTTGGATTTTTTGTTTTCCAAGATTGAAACGTAACGCCAACCATATAAACACAGGGGATAAGCATAGTAATCAACGCAAGTGTGATCATAAATTTTGGTTGAGTTTGACTTATTGTGATAGATTGGTCTGAAAGCCAAAATTATTTAAAATAAATAAGTATAAATAAATATATATATATATATATATATATATTTTTTTATATTCATGAGTGATCGACCAACTTATGTGTATCTAAACTAATCTTCGGTAGAATTTGGATCAATGAATCACTCATGATGATTTCAATCATTGTAATCCCAAAAACATCCCTTTCGAATATCTTGACGTTCAAGTAGAGATGCAGGTACATGAGAATCAGAGATCAGAGATCAGAGATCATGGAAGTAAGAAATACTTAAAAGAATTGATAGTTACTATTTTTATTTTTGGTGATCCGATCATAAAAATTACAAAGTTAAGTGTGCTTTGATGCAATCTTGGGTCGGATGACCTCCTAATCAATTCATTTTAGTTTCCATACTTTCGACACCTTGGTTTTTTTTTTAAGTAAATCAACACGTTGGTTTTTGTTTACGTACTGAATTTATTACGTATTTTAATCACAAGTCACATCGTCATATTTGCACCTATGGCAACATAATTATGATTTTTTTGAAAAAATGTAATTTTCTTTTAATTTTTTCACATGCCTATTTAGACATTTTTATGTAATTTAATTTTTTTATCGTTGTATATCACTCACTTATATTATATCACACATATGATATACATTCAAATATTATTTTAGTCTTTTTTTCTTTGGCTATTTTTGCAAATCTATCATTCTTTGCTATATTTATCATTAACTGTGTTTATTTTATCGTACATACGAGTGTCCCTTATATTTATGTTATGTAGTGTAATTTATCATTATAGATATGAGTTAAATTATAAGTTCAATTTATTAATTTTGAGAGTTGTGTGCATAGCTCGACGATTAAGGCATCATACTCTAGGTTGATGTTTAGATCCTTCGTCCTAACATTTATCATACTAAAAAAAATGAATTGTCTAATAAATTTTGAACTTAATTTTAGTTTTGTGTCAAATTCCTGAAATTTAAAAGAATTGTCACAAATAGATACAAAATTAAAAGTGGAATGATTTATTAAATATAAATTTTAAATTTTAAGATTTATTAAATAATTATAAAATCGCAAGATTATGACATTTTAAAATCATATACTAAATTTATATTTTAATTTCAAATATAAAATTGAAAAATAGTGGATTAATTCAATTTCAATAGATTTTGTTTATTTCAGGTAAAAAGTAGTTCAACCAACATTAATTTTCTAAAACGGATTTTTTGATATTAGTTTCGGCGAAAAATAACTTTTATAATTACATTGCCACTAACTATATACAATTACTTCTTCGTTACCCTTGTAATCTAGATATTTTCATCAACTTTTTGGGTGCGTTCGAGAGTAATGGTACTAGTGATTTTGAAAATAAAAAATCATCACATCTTTAAAATTTAATTTTAAACTTTTTTAAAATCAATTTTTTAATTTCTTAAACCTAATTTATGGGGAGTAGAGTGATTTTGACAGTCACAAAAGTTATTTTGATGCTGCTAAAATTACTCTCAAACACATGCGAGTAGAATTAATCAGTATAATTGATTTTTCAAAATCATTATAAAATCAATTTTTTAATTTGATCTGAAAATATCTAGCTTGCTAAAATATTATTCAATTTATAAAGTTTCAATCTTTTGTATCTTAGAAAGTAAAACAATTAAGTCCGATAACACAAAGACGTTAAATGGTTCGGTTTTCCAACCTACTCCACGAAGCCATGTTCAGAGAATAAGATTAAAAAAGTGAGTACAATTACCATAAAAGTTGACTTGTGCATAAAATAACTCTCTTCTTAAATCATGCCGCAAATACTTATTAACTTCTTTGATTGGGTCTTTCCAAACACAAGTTTCTCTTTGTGTTGTAACTCCTTTCAATAGTGGATGTGTCTTCTCCAAGACTTGATAGAATTCTCACAAAAGAAAAATAACTCACAATGTACTTATCGAATTATATAAAAAATTATATCTCAAAATCTTATGCCATAAATATCTAGCTTGCATAATCAATTAGTAAGACCTACCAAAAAAAATTAGCCGTTGGAAACATTTAAGAGCTCAAATTCAAAAAATATACAAATAATTTAGTTATAGACCTAAAATAAATAAAGAAAATTATTAGATAAAACTTAATGAGTAATTTTGATCTATGCTAAAAATAATTTTAGTAATGCGAAATCAACCCCAAATAAATCATTAATTTCTTTAAAATCTTCTTTAGTGATTCCACCGTTAGAATCGCAGTCCAGAGGAGAAAAAAAAAACGGCATACATTAAAAAAAAAGGTATTTTGTACGGACCACAATTTAAAATCATGGAAATTACGTGTTTGTTTTATTAGATATAAAACAAGTAGATTCCACAAATAATGGTAGGTATCAAATTGCCAAAACGAACATAGTTTTGTAATTGATATATATCTCGGTTATGAGTTTGAATCCCCTCCCCTAATATGTTGACCTCGCCCGTGAAGTAAATCATCGCACCTACGGTCCAACCAATTGGGAGAGAATCAATAGATTCCTTTTCGGGAGCGATTCATCCTTCCCGAACGCAGCATACAACTCTCCGTTGTACTGCGCTCTCCAAGTGTGCTTGTTCCCCCTTCTTCCTTACCATGACAAGTCTTTGTGAAATAACTCCGATGAGAAGAAAAAAGAAGGCGTTAAGAAACCCTCCTGGCCAACTCTAGACACTCTAAGATCATTTTTCACATTAAAAAAAATGGTAGGTGTCAAATTCTATTTGTATAGTTTAATTAATCCAATGTGTTGTTTGTCAGAGTGATTCCAACTAGCATTTTTATATAAATAAGGTTTAGATTTTTTAACCAATCTAAGCATTTTACAACTTTGTTTTTTTTTCTCTACTTTTTCAATTTTTGGAAAACAACAAAAACAAGTTTTTCTTTATTGTTTCTATTTTCAATTTGTTCAAAAATATAAATAAAAATATTGTTTTATCATACTTGAATTCTTTGAGGTTGGAACATGTCATACATTTTTCTTCATTAAGAATAAAGAAACACAAACAATAAACACAAATGTTAGGTCCTTAGGAAATGAGAGATAAAAATTATTTAGATAGAGAAATAAACGTAGGCAGAGATTAAAAATATTTCAAAGAAAAAAATTAGAGAGGGTAAACAAAATTAGAGAGTAACAAAAATTTTAGAAAGTAGAAAAAAGCTCTCAAATTTTCAGGTGAAAATCTGAAAATGAAAACAATAATAATTTAAATATTAAATTTCTATTAATAATGTAGTCAAATATCACTTAGAGAATCACTTCTAATCTAAAATGCTTCATGAATCATTTACCAACATTCTATTTGCTATTTTAGTACGAATAAGTAAAAATGATTATAGTCATGCTAAAATTACTATCAAACATGCCCTAATCATTTGTTTGGTGTTCAAAAAATGATTTTAAATTATGTGATTTGAAACCTAATGAGTTATTAAAAGTTTTTTTTTTATCTTGTTTTGAATGATAATGTTTTGAAATGAATTAAATTAAATTTATTTGTTTGGTTGTTCGTTGAAAATTAAAAGAAAATAAAAATTTTACCTAGATTTTGAATCTAAATTTATTAATTAGAGATTAAAATATGAAATTTTATGAAATCTCGTAAAATCCACTAATTTTAAGATTTGAAATTTGGAACCTCCAAAATCATGAAGCAACAAAAACAAAAACAATATAACTGATCTGAAATCCGTCATCATTTTGAAATTCATCACGTAACCAATACATTTCAAAGGATATGGACTAAATGAAAAAAAAATTAACTGAGAAAAATAAATATTTTAAAAATACTGAAATTAAAATAAACCAAAATGAAAACTATATTTGGGTTTCAATTATATCTAAACATAAAATCTATCAATATTATCCATGTACCTACCCGATAATGTATTTGTAACATATATTTATTTAGACTTTTTAAAGCGAACTTTTTCAAGAGATAAAATAAGAGATAAAAATTTATATTTGGAAGCTCTTCTGGGGTTATTTATTATTTAATATTCATTCATTTATTTTTATCCACCAACTATTCCACTAAACTCAGCAAGGTAGCAGGAGGCTATTTCCTGATTTTATTAATAAAAAAAAAAAGAAAAAAAAAGTGAAGGTTCCTCGCCATTAAAGCAGAAAAGAAAATTTTGATGGCGAGCTCCGAATGACAGAGGCTTTAGGTTTGAGTGGGCAACCCCTTCGAGCGGAATCATTCGGCGAGCGAGGATCTACGGCGGGCATGAACTGAAATTGGTAGGGTTGTTAATCGAAAATTGCCCGCGGTTTTTTCAGATTCGGCTAGCATTAGATCTGAATTAGCTCCTTAGGTTTTTCAGGCACACTGCGTCAAAATTCGTTCTGTATTCATCGTTTTATTTGTCCGATTGGTTTAATTGCTGAATTGAAGGCCATTTGTGTTCCCTAGAATTTGATTTGCGTGCGCTTATAGGCTGATCCGATCTTTCACGCAATTGCGTGGGTAATTGTGAGCTTTTATTGTTTGAATTGTTAGTACAGTTGGGATTTAGGAGAGTCGGATCAGCGTATACAGCTCAACTTTTTGGTCATTTGAAACGAAATTACTCCCATCTTTTCGTCTCGTACTCATTATTCATGTGTAGAGGACATTGAGTGCGGGTTTGGATGTGCGTATTTCTCGCAGTGCCTGCCTGTTCATATATTGGGGCGGAATTGTATAGATATGCAGCAGAGTGAGGGCCTCTCTAGGAACAGTAATGAAAATGGTCTTTCTTCATCGTCTTTGAGGCTGACAACGCCTCAGAAGTCTATTCGGCGATTGGGGTTGTGCTCGCAAATAGCAACTGGCGGACAACACTCGTCGCCCATCGTCTTCCCTGAGAAGCGCAGCAAGACCAAGTCTTTTTCCAGGCGAGGCAGTGAGGTTAATTCCTCTATCTCGAAGTTCACCATGACCTCCGCTGATGATCGCGACAAGCCAAAGAGCTTTGAGCATAGGATTGACATAGGCGGAGGAGATGAAAAGTCTGATTTATTGGGCTATACAGTATTGTCGGGTAAGCTGGTTTTGGACAAGAGAAAGACTACCGACAAGAATACTTCTGATGTAATGCAGAACAACACTGGCATAGCTGATCAGGAAGGTTTCGATGCTAAACTTACCAGCACGGCTTTAGTATGGGGTTCTCACATGCTCCGTCTGGATGATGTCATTTCGGTAAGCTTTTCTTTACATCTCACTAAAACATAAGGTTCGATTTTTTGTCTGTTAGCTGTATTGACGCATTAATGATACTATACATTACCCTATTTGACAGGTCTCGTACAATGTTGGTCTCAGGCATTTTACAATTCATTCTTATCCACTGCAGAAAGGTCCATGTGGTCTTTCTTGCTTTATAAAGGCCAGGAGAAAGCGGAAAGATTATCGCTTTTTGGCTTCTAACGTTGAAGAGGCAGTTCAGTGGGTTGGTGGTTTTGCAGACCAGCATTGCTATGTGAACTGTTTGCCGCACCCCTTACTCTCATCAAAAAAGCAGGCATCTTCAGAATTAATTCCTGTTGATACTCCACCTGAGTTACTTTTCAAATGCAAGAATCCACCAAAAATGCTTGTGATATTAAATCCGCGCTCTGGTCGAGGTCGTTCAACTAAAGTTTTTAACGGGGTTGTTGAACCAATATTTAAGGTACGGTTTATCCACGCTCTAGCCATGTATCTTAAGCACTCTGTTTCCTTTTAAATAGAATCACATTCTGTTTAGTTAAGAATTTATCTTGGATCTAATACTAGTTAAACTCTTCCATTTGTGGATTTTTTGTATTAAGATTTAGTATTAAACTCATTGAGGAAGTTGAACATCCCTACTCTTGAGTGAAGTTGTAAATTTGGATCTTTGCCTATTTCTGGGTGAATTGATTTGGAAGCTTTACCATGGATTAGATAGATTCACTCTGTTGTGCTTATTTGTTTGCAAACTCAACAGCTTGCAGGGTTCAAATTGGAGGTGGTTAAAACAACATCTGCAGGTCATGCTAGGAAGCTTGCATCTAGTGTTGACATAAGCAGTTGTCCCGATGGTATTGCTATTTGATGTGCTCGATTATAATAAACCAATGTTATTTCTGGTTTATATATATATCTGATTATCTTTTCCTTCTTTAAATAATGAATCCACCCCTCGAATTTTCAGGAATTATTTGTGTTGGAGGTGATGGAATTATTAATGAGGTTAGCCATTTATCTATTTGTTTGGTACTTCTATTCGGGTATTAACAATGGTTGCGGTTCTTATGTGTCATGGTGTAGTTTGAGTTGTCCCTTGATTTTTGTGAGGCATCTTGTTTCTTTTTTTAATTTCTCTTATTGAAAGTTGGTTTAAAATTAAAAAAAAAAAAAAGGTCTTGCTCTATTTATCGAGCCTCCATGTTTTCTTTCCTCTCACCTTATTCTAGTTCTATAAATTTTTTTGGCTTTGTATTTCTTTAATGGTATATTAAGAAGTAATCACATCATCCTTGGCGGTTATGCAGGTTTTGAATGGTCTATTAAGTAGAGACAACCAAAAAGAAGGAATTTCTATTCCAATTGGAATAATACCTGCAGGTTCTGATAACTCGTTAATTTGGACTGTTCTTGGAGTTAGAGATCCTATTTCTGCTGCAATGGCTATTGTGAAGGTGAAAAATTTTTATGGTCAACTTAGGATGTTTATAAAGTTATTCCATGATCAAATAAAAATTTTTGTTGAATGGATGATTTTTATAGACATTTCTCTGACCATTCCTCACTTCTTCTTCTTGGTTGTTTCAAGTTTAATATTAGCTATGTTTTCATCACTGATGCTGTATGATGATTTTTTTTCCTAGGGTGGTCTTACTGCAACCGATGTTTTTGCTGTTGAATGGATCAAATCAGGTGTTATTCATTTTGGGTTGACAGTCTCATATTATGGATTTGTCAGTGATGGTAAGCAGTGATATTGGAGTTCAATTTATCATTGAGATTATTGTTTTGAACTAATGTTGAATTCCCTCTAGGAGGGTGAGGTGAATGAGGGCCATGCTTCCTTTATTGGCGTTTCTTTCCCCTTGCTCCTATTGCTATCAATTTTTATACTTCCTGCTTTAAAATGAAGTTACCTTACCTTACAGCGTTGCATGATATACATCATTCGTTGCTCTCTTGTCAATTCACACCCTTTATGGTGTAAATTCTTTCAAGTTCTTGGTACCAGGCTACTGGTCCAGAAGTTCCTATAAGAAAGCTTAGGTTGAGTTGAGCATTCGAATCACTGCAGGAGAAACAAACTTCTATAAATTTTTGCTACCCCAACCCTATGTTAAGGCACTTGCTTGTGTACTTCCGAGAACGTAATCTTATGCTAAATGAGGAAGTTTTCCAAAAGACAACTATCTGCTTTTATTGAAGTCTTCACGGACCATAGTGCAAAATGTCCTTGCTTGATTGTTCAACTTATACACCTTCACATAACCCACAAACCTTCTTATTTCTCTGAAGAACCTTTTCTGCAAATATCAGTGGGGTTTCTGAAAGTGACGCAGAACCATTTCACTGAAGTTAGTTCTAATTAGATTGAAGAAGACTTGTTTTGGATTTCCTTCTCATCCTCTCTCTTAATTTTTGGCGGCCAGTGGTTAATAAACTTGATAATAAGTTTTTATTACCTGAGGTTCCAAAAATATTTCTCCATTTTTGGTAGATAAATTTGTGGTATGTAATGCTGCGGATGGCTTTTGAGTAGAGGCTGGCTGCCTTCAGTTGGATATCTTACGCCAACTTTTGTAAATGTAACTTTTCTGTTCCTTATAACAAACAAACTTCCTTTGATAAATTTTCTTTTGAATGAAATGGATTTTGTTTTTGTAAGAGAAAATGATGTGAATTGTCCATTTGTTACAGTTCTGGAGCTTTCTGAAAAGTATCAGAAGCGATTTGGTCCTCTACGTTACTTCGTTGCGGGATTCCTCAAATTCTTATGCTTACCGAAGTACAGTTTTGAAGTGGAATACCTTCCAGCATCATTAGAGGATGAAGGGAAATGTGCTGCTGAACGCGAAGTTGTCGACATGTCTGATTTATACACAGATATAATGAGAAGATCAAGCAAAGAGGGCATCCCCAGGGCCTCTAGTCTATCAAGCATTGATTCAATAATGACTCCTAGTCGAATGTCTGGAGGAGACTTGGATACAACCTGTAGTAGCACTCGTGCTAGCACTGAACCATCTGAGTATGTGCGTGGTCTCGACCCTAAAACCAAGCGTCTTTCATCAGGAAGGAGCAATGTTAATGTAACTGCGGAGCCTGAAGTTATTCATCCGCAGCCACCCTTCTCCACCACTCCCAACTGGCCAAGAACAAGGTCTAAGTCCAGAACAGACAAGGGATGGACTGGTTTGATAACCACACAAGATACCACAAGATGCTCTTGGGGCAATGCTGCTAATGACAGAGAGGATATATCTTCAACACTATCTGATCCTGGTCCGATTTGGGATGCAGAACCAAAGTGGGACACTGAGCCTAATTGGGTTATTGAACATCCAATTGAATTGCCAGGTCCAACAAATGATGCAGAAGAAGGTCCAACAGAGCACGTGCATGTGGTCGAAGATAAATGGGTTACTAAAAAGGGGCAATTTGTTGGAATCATAGTTTGCAACCATGCTTGTAGAACTGTTCAGAGTTCTCAGGTAGTGGCCCCAAGATCTGAGCATGATGACAATACTCTTGACTTGGTTTTGGTTCATGGGAGTGGGCGACTCAGGCTGTTGCGATTTTTTTTGCTGCTTCAGATCGGTCGACACCTTTCTCTGCCATTTGTCGAATATGTCAAGGTTTGTAGTTATTCCTTCCCATTTTGCCTTGCATTTCGCGACTGTAATTAGGACTTTGGGAAGGGTGAAAGTGAAAGAACTTGTAAAGTTTCATCCAGCTGCAATTTCAGTGAATCTATAAGGGTAAGCTTTTAGGCAGTTGAGCTTCTGTGACCTATAACATTGTTTGTTCTCGATCCAGGTGAAGTCGGTGAAGATCAAGCCAGGTAAGCATACACACAATGGCTGCGGGATTGATGGCGAGCTTTTCCCACTCACTGGCCAAGTCGTTTCTTCTCTGCTTCCAGAACAATGCAGACTTATTGGTCGATTTCCTGGCCATCACGTATAACCAAGTAATCCTCTCTTATCTGAAATATTTTGATGTGCCACTGACTGACGATCGCATTCACGTTTAACTGAGTCGTCATCTTCAAACATCCTTGATGAATTATGGTGACAACATTTTGGCGTTTTTTGTCGTGTGGTTGTGTAACATGCGGAGCAATCCTTATAATCCCATAATAGAGAATCTTTGTGCATTATTTTCCTACCCACCTACCTCCTTCCCTACCGTCTCACAGTTCTATTCTAGCTTTGAACAAACCTGAGGTCTCTGTAAATCTTTTGTTTAGAAACTCGTCGCGCGTTGTCCCGCGCTATTCTATCCCTCTTGAACTCCCCTGTTGTGTATTTTGTACCCCCATCATCATTTTCATTGTACAAGAAGCTATAAGGCTGCACACACGATGCCCCGTCGACTCGATTTAGTTCTATTTACATTCTTCACAAGTTTTCTGGAGATACTAATATTGTATATACGTGATTGTGAGCTTTTGGTCTGCCGTCCCTTTTCTCCTACTTCCAATTCCCCCCTTATGTGCTAGTTAGCAATGTCTATATCAATCATAGCGAGTTCTTAGACGCGTATATTCATCTGTAGTTCGAAAGATTTGACGTATTTCTTGAGAGATACATGTAAAGTATATCATTTGTTTAGCTGGCTATTGGTTGATTGTTGAGGTTATGTGGACTAGAGAGGCCTTCATTTAGAGTTGTTTTTTTTTCCACTTATAAAAAGGCCATTTGTTGACATGGAGTAGTTATCCATATGAGATGTGATCCATGTTTATCGGATGGATTTTTTTAAGTTCAAAGAGTGGAGATTTAAACTTCTATAATGGTTTTTGGTGTCTTAATTAATTGAGTTTAGATCATATATTTACGGATGATAACTCATTAAATTATTAAATTAAGTGAATTTGTTGAGTGATGTTTTTGTTTCACTTGTTTTTGATTTCTAAATTGTTTAGAATCAAACAGGTCACTTGAGCCCATTCTAAAAATAGCTCTAAGTGACCATTTTACAATATTAGATTTATAATTTTTAAAAATTTTAAATTTAGACATTTTTAATTGAAAGCCCTCTTATAGAGTTTTTGGTAAAGTTTTTGGTATAATAACAATAGATAAGAATGTAGATTGGTAAAGTTTATAGTAAAATTTAAATCATATAGAGTTCTTTTTTTTTTTTTTTTTGAATATATACTTTCTAAAACTATATTAGCATTAGATTTAGATATATAAATGAAATGCTAAATCAATCCGAAGAACGATTTGTCGTAACAGAGAAACGGAGTACGACAGCGCGATAATCACACATTCACATGTCCACAAGATAAGGAAGTACACGTGGCATCGTTTAGATTCTCTTGTTCCAGATAAGGAGGGGAAAAAAAGTTCCTTTCTCCATTAAAAAAAGAAAGAAAAAAAAAATATCTAATGGGGTTGTGTGGCGCGGCAATAAATTAATACAAAATTAAAGGGAAAGAGGAAATTTTCTGTAAGTATTAAAATTCTCAAAAAAAACATTTCCATCTTCGGCGAAGCATCCTCCGGCGACTCAAGAAATGATTAATATCGCGAGCAGTATCGGCGTGATATCCCCGTCGGCGCCGGCGCCGGCGGCCGCTCGTCCCGCCTGTTCTATGCCGGTATTCTCAAGTGCTGATACCAAATCGTCCTATTCCTTGTCCACTGTTTCTTTGTCGTCAGTTGTTGTTAATCCTTTCAACTGCTCGATCAGAAGAGGGAGAAGAATCTGTAGCGAGGTTACAGTCAGATCAGATTCCGGAACTTCGTCTTCAGCTACGGCTGTTTCGGCGGCGACGACGTCGTTGTCGGCGGAGGAGACGGACGAAGCGGCCGCCGCTAGAATTGGAGCCAGAGTTAGGGTTACGGTGCCATTGAAGGTTTATCATGTAGCTAAGTTACCGGAGGTGGATATTAATGGGATGGAAGGAGTGGTGAAGGACTACGTGCGCGTTTGGAAGGGGAAGCGCGTGTCTGCTAATCTTCCGTATAAGGTGGAGTTTGTTGTTCCGGTTGAAGGCCGTCCGCCGGTGAAGTTCTTAGCGCATCTCAGGGAGGAAGAATTTGAATACATTTAATCAGGCTTGTCATTACTGATCTTCTTCATTCTATTGAATCATCAGACCAAGGCAATTACTGTTTTCCCGATCTCAGTATTAATACCAAGCTCCCTTGTGCAGTATTATTATCAACCTTTTTAAGGTCTGCTCTTCTTCTATTTACATCATTTACTCTTACCTTTGTAATGTAGAGAATTGCTCGAGGGTTTTTCTTTTGAGCTAATTAACTTTCTCGATTATCGATGTGGCTCTGTATAATAAACGAATCAAGAGAGGTAAATTTAGTCATCTAATACATGTCGAATCAGAAGATTCCAAAATTGGTTACTCTTCCATGGCTGTTGTGTGAACTACTTGTTATGTTTATCTTTTACTTGGAGGGAGGATGGGGGTGCGAGGTGGATGGCATAGAGCGATGCCCGTGAGCTTGCATTCCATTGTGAAGATAAATGCTACTTGATTCTTGTATTCTGATCTGAATAAGAAATTATTGTTTGTCCAAAACAATTAACATACTTTGTCCATGTTTGTTCATAATAATCCAAGATTTCTCAATGGTCATCGCTCTGTTTGTGACTAATTACTGATGAGTAGAACTGTAGAAGAATTATTGGGAAGCCTAATTTTAGATGATTGTTGAGGAGTATAGACTCAAGAATGTAGTACCCATTTGATGAATCGTACTTGGTTATAATCTAAGAGCGATTTTCTTAAGAATAGTTATAGCCACTTCTTGCGTTCTAGTTTTAGTGGGAGGTTGAAGTGTAAGTTAGCTCGGCTCATATTGAACTGATATTTAAAAGATTCTCTCAAAGAACCAATTGAATTGGACGGATGATTAGCTCCATAAGGTATTTATATAGTCATAAATATAAAGAAGACATTTGGTTCTGAGAGGAATGCTAGTGTAAGTTCATTCTTATGCGTTTTTTGAAAGCATACCTACATGTCTAGGAATCACGTATCAAAAGGCCAGATGAGGTCCATACAGAATACCATTGATTTACTTTGGTGTAGGATGTGTAAATAGTCCATTATATTCTCAATTAGGGCAATTTTTAACACCTAAACTTATAATGTTCTTGAGTTGCCAGATAGGAAGAAACTAGCTAAGTTCTAGATTAAGGTCAATACGTGAGACTTCTAAAACCTTGTGTACAACAACCTATGCATGAAGATAACCAAAAATAGAAATATGTTGAAGTTGAAGTTGAAGATGGAGGGATGGAAACTTAAATCATGAGGGAGAAGGTTATAGATCATTTAAAGTTCATAGATTTTAGGTTTCTTTGTACTATACTACTGTGAGTTTGTTGCTATTGTAGTACTTTCCAGAGTAGAAACTTAACAATGAATGGCCTTATCGTCTAAATTGGAAAACTGGATGGTTTATTTGCCATGATTGAAATACTTGTAATTTGCATATCTCACTTAAATCTGCCTGATGACCTGTGTGCCTTAGCTCAAAAGAGTTAAATAGCTGAACTCCGTAGATAATAAATATAGATGAGGAGGCTTATAGGAGTTTAAGAAATGAATTTCATTAAGAAGTTTTGAGGACCAGGCCTCTTTCTTAGGATGAAGCCCCTGATATTGCTGAAATTGACTAGAATCAAGTTATTGTTTGTCTGCTGAAAGCTATAGATCAATGGACGGAGTGCAGAACTTTATATGTCTTTGCATGCTCTGGACATGCTGCATTAAAGTGGGTAATTGATCATTAAATCTCTACCAGCAGGGTACATTATCTGATAAATTTTTGTGAACTTGAATGAAAATTTTCACATTTGTTTCGATTCTAGAGCAGCCTTGGTCTGTGATTGCATTTATAAACGCTGTATATAAGCACTGAACTGGTGATGAACAAGATCTGAGAAAGTTGGGAGAAAATATGAAGAAGCACAGACAGAACTGGTGAACTCTCACTCTTTTATTTAATTTACTTGGTATCGATCCCCAAGAGGCAGCTGGGTTAGCAAGAATTTGTGATCTCTTGGTCATACTGGCTTAGAGGTCTTAAGTTGAACCTTTCGGCGAGCTTAATACAAAAATTCTTAATGTCTCTTGGGTGTCCAGGCCTTGGGGCGAGAGTGGGTATCATATTATTATAAAAAAAAAAAGAAAAGAATTTACCTTGGTATCAACCTATAGCAGAGTATGATGCTTCATTATTAAGTACCACATACCCTATTGCTTAAATTCTTGCTTCTGTCTTCATTTTCCGAGTGATTGATAACCTTAAACTTCAAAAAGCTCAAGGTAAAGGAGAACCTACAGATACACTTTCCGAAGTTGTGACCGTATTCAACAAGGATCAACGACAATCTTAGCGGATGGCATGCATAAATCCTTGCATTTGTGTCTATGATGAGAACAGTAAAGGCTTGAGGTGTCTGGAGGAAACAGGATGGAAATCAGCAGAGAAATTCTGTATTTACTCTGATCCACACTCAACTTCATGAATCAGCAAAAATCATGAGAATATAGCCATACATTCATTATTGCATTGAACTGTAGGAGTAGAAAGCCATACATTCATTATCTTCTTTGGTAATTTACTGTGATTTGTTTTGCCAAGTTTAACCACTTCATCTGACAGGGTTAGATGTAGAGTTGGGTGTTTGAAATCATTTGGATCGTTGGATTAGGAGTAGTTTGTTTGATCCAACTGATGTGAGTTGGGTGAAATTTTTGCTTCAATATCAATTCATTGCCCCCAATTGAAAGACCTTTAATTTCCAATTTTCCACCACCTAAATTCTTAAGCTACAATGTTACCTAAGCGTAGGGTATAAGCTGGGTGAAACTTTTCCTGATTAAATGAATGGTTTTGGTGAATTTTCATG
>NW_019104500.1:1695177-1751471 GCF_001995035.1 Momordica charantia | reverse complement strand
TAATTTAGCCTAAAATTTATCAAAAAGGGTGCTCTTAAAAGTGTAAACATATTTTTTATCCTTTCAAAATTATCTTAAACTCACCTAATCGAAAGTAATTCAACATTTTCCATCATATTTGTTATATGACCAAAAGTTTTTATTTTAGAAACACAAAGGCACATACTAATATCATTGTCACTCAAAAATTGAGACATCTCTTCTTGCTTCTTTCATAGAGATCGAATGCTTTTAATACTTCTAATTATTTTCCATGAGTTTAATAATACTATGATATTATTTGAAAAACTTAGTCAATGCTTTTAATACTTCCAAGTATTTTTCATAGAGATTGGGATATGGGGTTCAAATTTCCGAGCAGGTACTAACTACCGATGAGCTAAATTCATATTGACTACTACTAAAAAAAATATAATAATAATAATAAAAAATAAAATCATTTTGAAACAACATTAACGAAATTATTGGCTGGCGATTGGTACAACATGTCGAAAATAGTTGCTGTACCAAATAATGTGTTGTTTTGAACTTTAATGAAGGAGGGGGTCCCCTAAAAGCATGAAGCTGGTAGAGAAAAGGGAGAGAGTTCTTTTTTGTCACTTCACCAAGTACTATGAAACTATAATTTCCATTTTTTACTCATAAACTTGCCTTTTTCATTTGAAATTTTGTGGCAAGATGTTCAATTTTTCTTAGTTTTTGTTGACCGTGTGAGTAAATTTTCGTCGACATATCAATATTTTCATTGACATTTCTATATGTCTATAGGTTTAACATCGATACGAGAAGTAACTTGACATTTTCATAATATAAAAAAAAAAAAGATAAGTTATTACTAATATCAACACTTAAAATCTTGGTGAGGAGAAACTCTCCTTATAAAAAAAGGATGTTAATCTTTGTCGTAGGTTCTTATCGCCTGCCACATATCGACATCTAAAGAAGACTTTATATAGAGGATTAATCCAATGAAAAACTTGCGGATTGGCGCAAGTCTCGCCAGCTCGACACTTCATTGCTGAGCCAACCTAATTTCACCTCTTGGCTGACCTTTTTCAGGTACGAGCCGACCTTTGAAGAACACCTTCAGGCATGAAGGCAATGAACACGTTCTCCGATAACACGCTGCGTTTTTCATAATGTCGGAGTGTCGTTTGAGCGCTGTTGGGAGCCTTATTGGAGTTCATCTCTATAAATAGAGATCCCTACCTCCCATGCAAGCTACGTGAAAACTATTCTCACACTAAGTAATAGCTCAGATTGAGACTGACTTGCTCGTCGGAGTGCTAACCTTGTCTTATAGGTACCTTGGACACATCAGCACCCCTCTTTCGAGCTTCGCATATTCCGAGCTTGATCATTTTCAGGATCAAACAACCTTTAACTTTTTTTATTTATTTAATTATATAGAGAGAGAATGTTTATTTTCACGAGTCGTTCGAAATCTCTGAATTTGTATAATATTTAAGAGGTTGGATTTTAGGTAGGTATGGATTTGAATTTGCGTAAGAGGAATATATATCATAAATTAATGTAATATGAAATTTGATACGTGGGTTTGTGATTTTTACAAAAGTTACCGTGGGAGTTAAGTGGTAAGTTTTTTTTTTCCTCTTTAGATTAGTTGAGTGGTAAGTTTTTAAACTTTAATTTATGTCAATTTTTTACTATTGTCAAACTCAATTTCTAACTTCAAACTTGGTACATGTTGAACCTATATATTGACCAATTTTGAAAGTTTTCTTATGAATCTTCATTGTCAATATAAACGAACTCAATGATTTAAGAATATTGTTCATTTCCTCAGAGTCAGAATACATGTTCATCTCTCCGTACTTTTTGTTGTACTAGAAAAAAGAAAGAATATATTCAGTATATTGAAAAGTCATACTCGAATGCTGTATAAATAATTACTCGGTGTATTCATAACATAAATGGACATATATTATAATAAATATATGTCATGGCATGGGATGGATATGTTTTATGTTTTTTTTTTTTTTTAACTGAAAGATCCTCTTTTGTTAAACTATTTTTGTCATTACCAAAATTGGAAAATTACTCGGGATGTAGCACAATGCATGATCAAAGGGGAAGGTGAAAATGTTTAAATTATATATCTAAATTGTGATGATTGGCCTTTTTTGTTGGAACAAATGAAATCCAAACAGTGTAATTTGCTTGAGTTTGCTCCATGTATAAAAACTTTATAGTAAAGTTGTTGGATAAGAAATTATGTGCATATTGTAATATTCAATTCAAACAAAGAGATGAATTAGTATAAGTACAACGAAAAAGACGAGTTTTCAAGAAAAAAACTTTTCTTCTTGAATATTCTTGATAGATGCTTGTGTGAAATGACGGTATAAACTATAAACATTAGGGTAAAAACGAGGGATCGAATTTCAAATTTTACAATGTCTCTTCTTTACTGCCAGATAAAGAAATAACACAGTTCACACGAGATTTCAGGATAAATTATATTTCGTAGATCGAAGTTCTTGTTCGCAAATCTTTAAGTCTTCAAAGTCTTTAGGTTGGTTTTCGAATCTTCAAGTTTTCAGAGAGTCTTTAATTTTATGTGAATTCTCTCAATGAATGAGACCCCTCTATTTATAGAGGTTTCTACGGGCTTAGTGGACTGGTCTCATGGTAATTTAAATTTTGGGCCAAGTTTGTGAATCAAATTGATTCCAAACCCAATTGTCATATGACCCAATTACATATTTAAATGTCAATTTATCTTTAATTTTAATTTATGGTTAATATATAATTAATGAAATTGGTTGTACAAATACTATTTACCAAAAAAAATACTATTTACCAAATATTTTTTTGTATTGTTTCTTAAAACAATTTATTAATTCAGTAATTCGTGAAGAAATCAGAATCAATGAAAAAAATTAAAAATTAAAGTTGAAGTCATTTAGAAAATAAAGGTTATCAATGACAATAAGCTTAAAAAATGAGAGAAAACAAAAATTATTTTTCATAAACCAATCTCCCCAACGCAACTTATCCAGAAGCCACAAATGTGTGTTAAATAGTTGCTAAGTTTACATATAAAATTTGTGTTAAAATTTTATAATTAGAGATCAAATTGGTAACTCTTTAAGGAGTCTTTTGTTTCATGGGAATTTAAATGTCCGTGTTTATTTGATAGGAATGTTGGATTCCCGGACATCCTAGGATGCCTATATGGGAGGCATCTGAGCATCTCATCTTCTTTTTAACAATTTTGTCCCTTATCGTTTTGTTCTATAATATTTTTTCATCAATAATATTTATTTCTCATTTATTTTATCTTATTTTAAAAATAAATATATGTACTAATTCATTGATAAATGTCTAGATATAATTTTATTTATATGCTACATTTAGATATAAAATAAACATCAATCAATGGTATAATATCTTAATTTGTTTTTAATTCAAATGTGCAATCTTTCGTTTATTCTACTCTTCCAATAGTCACCAAGCATAAATTAAAATTTACATAAAAATATAATATTAAATTAATAAAAGTACCATTTTTATATGAATTTAAATAATATTAAATTTAACATATAAATTATATAACGATCGGTAAGGGCATGTTTGGAACATTACATAAATTTACAATATTTCCACAAATAAATCCTGCAAAACAAATATAAAAAATATTCCCAGATATCCTTCTAAATTTTCCTACAAAACAAACCTGCTTATTTGAAATTCCGGACAACTAAAATTTCGGACATATGAGATTCCAGACATTTGAAGATGGACATCTACATTCCCAAAAAACAAACGAGTACAACAACCAGAAGAAACGTACCATGACTAAAATAAACAAAATTTGAAAGTACATAAATCAAAATGGACAAAAGTTAGAAGTACATGGATCAAAATAGTTTTTAAACCAATAAAATCTCGAAACATACCCATAATTTTCTCTCGTAGATGCTCAATTGGTCGAATCTTTTGTTACATAGGGCATGTTTTTGTTAGTCTATCCAACCTTCTAATCCCCATCAATTTATGGTTCAATTATTTCCCAAAGTGTCACATTCAAAAAGATATATTTGCACAATAATTTTTGAGTGGTGCTTGGTTGCACATATATTAATAAAACATAACATAGCCACAAAAGAAGGTCCAAAGATTATTTTTCATAGTGGTTGTAATGTTCCCACTAATAATTATATGTTCCAATCACCGACATTATATACATTGAAATTTTAATATCAAAGAGGAAATAAATTATTTTGAAATGCCAATGAGAAATATATGCAAATTTGGTGTGGACTTGACTTGTTATCAAAAAAGAGTCAAAAACAAAGTGGAAGGTGTTTGTGGGCCACTTTTGCATTAATTTAATCATAAGCATAGTGGGTGGATTAATAATAATAATAATAAAAGTTTATATATTTATAAAAATTTGATGTTTGAAAGAAAAATATTTAGGTAGATTATTTTTTTAAAAAATAAAAAGTGTCTTTTTCTACGTTTCTCTTCTATTTCAGAAAAATTAATAGTAACCAAAATATTAGATGGATAAACATCTAAGGATTGTTGCTTTAAGAAAATTGAATTGACTATAATCATATGACCGTAATTGACCGAATTAATTGAAAGTAACATATGCCACTGCCAAATAACCAAAATCGATTATTAGCATCGAGAAATTTTATTCAAGGAAGCTAATGGACTATTTTTTTCCTTAAACTTTATACCTCAAGAAACAAAATTTTGTTTCATAAGTATATTTCAAAATTCAAACAAATAGAATCGAATCAACTTGGTTAGTTTTGTTAAAAAATGAGCTATATCCCAATTGAAAAAATTGAGTTGTATTACTTACATAGATTCAAACAAACTAAAATTCTCTTTGACTTTTATCTGTCTATAGGTATTTAATTTTCGGGGGAAATCAATGCATAATTCTATTTTATCTATAACCTAAAATATTTTTGTTTATGATCAGTAGAGAGGAAAATCATATCTTCACCCAAAATAGAAATAGAATAAATCCCTCTCTTGGACAATCAAGGCCTTGAATTGGACGACGAAACAACAATGATTTGTGCCATATTTTTTCACTAATTAGGTGTTAGTTTACAAGGCTCTCAAATGTTTATCTATTAGTACTTGTATAACCTATATGTTAAACCAAAAATATCAAATTTCGAGACTCTAAGTCCACAAGGGCCTCTCCCTCTCCTAGTAAAGATTGACATGAATGAAGAATCAAACAGTTACTTTGACACGCAACCCTTCAAACTTGATAATAGAAACCAAAATAGTTTCTTACCGAGCTTTTTTTGTCCCGTCTCTCACCTCGACATAACATTTCACTTTTGATGATTCGAAGGACTTAATTGAAGAGATTTAGTGTGTTCAGCTAGATTTTTAAATTTCTCTCACACTAGAAAAAAAACCGCAAAGAAAAAAAAATGATCTCTTTTCTCCTAACAATATCTCCCAAAATATCACAAGAAATGATTAGTTGGAAATGATTATATACAAACTTAAGTCAAACAACAAACAAACATTTGAATAAAGAATAATTACCAAATTTAAAAATCAAAAGTTGAGCAAAGTTTAATTAATGCGTCGTCAAAGTGGTGGGATAACGGTATTGCAATATTGCTTCTCCTTTAGCAATTTTTAAATCAGAAGCGGAGGGAGAAATTGACCCAAATGGGCCGACCCGATCCAACTAGGCCCATTAAGGTTTGGGCTGGCCCATAAATCCCCGCACGCGACGGTCCGTGGCACGTCGCTTTCACACTGACCAAAACCACTGCATCCCTTTTTTCCAAAAAAAAAAAAATTTAATTCATTTTAGAATTTCCCTCTCTCAGTCACACCTCAAAACAAATTTCAAAAAAAAAAAGAAAGAAAAGAAAAAGAAAAAATAATTCGAATTCTTTTTTTTTTTTTGTGATTTATTTGAATAAAAACGATGTAAATATTATTTATTTATTTATTGGTTGGCGGAGGGAGAGGGGACACAAAACGTGAAAGCGCCTCACTCTCTTCTCTCTCTCTATTTCATTTTTTTTCTTTTTCAATTTTTTTATTTTTGAAATTGAGTTTTGGCCTTCTGTCCCTCTCTGAAAGAGCTCTGGCCTCGGCGGGATATGGCGGTGGCGGTGGTGGTGTAGGTGGAGGAAAGCGAAGTGGATATCGACGACGGCGTTTCCGCCGTCTCTGAACTCCGACGACTTCTGAAACTACGAAATTTCTCCTTTCAAATACTGTACCGTACTCTTCTCTCTGTATTCATGTTTTTGAATTTTTGTTTTTGGATTTTTGTGCTATTGTGTGGTTAATGTGTGTGAGAGTGGAGAAAGATGAAGCTACCTTGGGTAGGAAACGTGGCGTGTTGTGCTTTTTCTTGACTTGCTTGAAGCAAACTGATGAGGCTATTTTTCAGGCTTTCATCTTTGCTTGTATGTGTGTTTTTGGTTTTGTATCTCTGATCTGGCTACTGGAGGTTTCTTGATTGATTTGTTTTTTTTTTCTTTGGAAATTTGTGTCTACAGTGACGTAGGTTGAGGCTGGGAGCGGTGGTGGGAGAATAGGCGGAGTTTGCTTTCGAGATCTAAGGTGTGGTGAGTGGAGATCGTCGGTTCTTGGGAGTAGTCGATGAAGCAGTGTCACTAATTATTGCGCTATTCTAGGATTTAAATATTTCTGGAATGTGCGTAATGGAATGCCGCTGTTGCAGTACCAGTTTCTAGGTTTTGTTCGTGTTCTGATGCTATTGCTGTCCAAAAATCCTGACTATACATGCCATGACTACCAAACGGGCGTACAAGCTGCGTATCCTTTGTCATTGTCTTGGGGTTCAACTTCGGATTTTATCATTTTAAAGTGTAGAGTGATTATTTAGACTTGATCTGCTTGTATCGCCTCGTTATTTTCACGTTGTGTTTCTCATTTTCGTATCTTCGTCAGATCTCTGAGTGCGTGAGTTCGGCTCTTCTCTGTTTTTACTTTGAAGTGTTTGATTATATGGTTTGCCAATTAGAAATAGCCTTGGGCTTACAATTTGAGGCTGAGGAAGGCTCCTACCTGTTTGCCTTAACAATTATTAATACAGAAGAGTTTGTGGCACATTCTTCCGCGGTCAATTGCCTGAAGATTGGAAGGAAGTCATCCCGTGTTCTTGTCACAGGGGGTGAAGATTTCAAGGTCAATCTCTGGGCTATTGGTAAACCCAATGCCATACTGGTATGTTTCCATTTCTATTATCTTCTCCTATTTCTTGACCCCAGTTACAGTCGAGGACATTAGTTGTGTTCTAATTCTAATAGTTTGTCCTGAAGTTGACAAAAATATCTTTAACAAGGATTATCAAACCAATTATTTGAAAGTTCTTTTTCAATCCTATACCTTTTTTTTGTACTGGATTTCTTCTTGTCCACAGTATAGTTATACAAACATTCTCGTGTAGAAAATCTAAGAGGCCAGAGGGAAAGATTTTTTTCTCTCTCCTTTTAACATCCTTTTCTTTTGAATATTTTTTTTTCTTGAATCACTATCATCATAGTTTATTATATTTGTGGACGTACTTCTAATAGTTCTTGTGCTGAAAACAACATGCAATCAATTTATTCATGATAATTTCCCCCCACCTCCAAGAAAAAAAAAAAGAAACCTGTTCATGTGCAATATGATAAATAGGAATTAATAGATATTGATTAGGCTATTTTCAATTAGAAAAAGATTGATGCAGGCTCACTTAAGCTAAGTAGATTAAATAGCTGTGTTTGTAGATATCATTTTTCTTTGCACTTTATCTTTGTTGTACTTTCACATCCAGAGTTTGACTGGCCATACAAGCGGAATAGATTCTGTAAGCTTTGACTCATCAGAAGTGTTGGTAGCTGCAGGGGCTGCTAGTGGCACAATCAAGCTTTGGGATTTGGAGGAGGCTAAAAGTATGCTTCATATTACCACAACAAATTTCCTTCAACTTTCTTGATAGTGTCCAAATTGATATCGCTGGTTTCTATGAATAACTGTACTGTGAAGTTGACTTTTATTTTCTCTTTTTCTGGATGATATTCGCTAGTTGTTCGAACACTTACTGGTCATAGATCCAATTGCATTTCTGTGGATTTTCACCCCTTCGGAGAATTCTTTGCCTCTGGATCATTGGATACAAATCTTAAAATATGGGATATAAGGAAGAAAGGGTGTATCCACACATACAAAGGTCACACTCGAGGGGTCAATGCAATCAGATTTACTCCAGATGGTCGTTGGGTTGTATCTGGTGGAGAAGACAACACGGTGAAGGTTAGAAATTGTTTTCCTTGTAACTCAAGTTCATGAATTATTTTGGTCTTTTCTAGAGGAGAATGAAAAGTTTTTTCCTGATAAAACATATTGGTCTTTTCTAGAAGATAATGACAAGTTTTTTCCTGATAAAACCCAAGGAGCAAGTATAATTATATTAGCCTCATTTTTATTTTAAATAAAAATAACGATCTTATTAACCAATTTGTGGTTTCTTTATGGTCCTTACTAACAAAGTAGTCTGTTAATACATTTTCTTCACTTCGACCAATCTGAGATCTTTCTTTATAGTTTGTTACAGTTTGGAACTTGGATGTCTAGTCCCCATTTCTTTTATAACATCTATAATAATATTGTTAATATAATTTGTTTCTTTGGATGTTTTTCCTCGATTTTTCTGCCTAGAAGTGTCTAAGCATTGGGCACAAACAACTTTGATGTATTGTCTGGTGCCAAGTGAGCTGACTTGTACTAGCGTTGCATCATTTGCTTAGGTGTGCTCACCGAGGACAACTCTTTTAATACTCAAATACATTTTTCTTAATTCTTTTTCTTTTACATACCTGCCATTTTCTAACTTTTGTCCTCCTTAGCCTTTTTTTCTCCTTTATTTTACCAGCAGGTGATATTCACATTCTTTAATGGTTATAGATCACGACGGTGATACGCCTGGATAATTATCCTTCTAGTTACATCTTTAATCGTATATATATTGAATGATTTAGCTCAATCTTACACACCTAGCCATGGAGGAGTTTTAGTGTGAAGAAACACTGGTCTTGTTTTTGGTGTTTGATAAAGAAGAATGAAACTATTGATAGCCGCTTTCTTGATTGGGAGTCTCATGGTTTATTTGGTTTAAACCATCTACTGTGAGTTCTTTGAGTTGTGGGTGGTCCGGTTCTTCATTTAGATTTATTCAGTGGTTATTTTTAATGAAAAGAAAGGCATTGGCCTATGTGTGTTCGAGCAAATTGACTCAGTTGTTGGTGGGCGAGTGTTAATGATTGAATATAAATTTTAGACTTGCAAAAAAATTTGATCTAGTTGTTTGTGCTTATTGTGTATTTTGTATCATTTATCGTATATTTACTTTGCAACATCTAGAAATGAGATATTTTATTGTCATGCAGAATTGGTAGTTTTCATTGAATTATCATGTCCAATTAAAAAGAACCTTCTAATATATATCTTATTTTAACAGCTCTGGGATCTAACTGCTGGAAAGTTGTTGCATGATTTCAAGTGCCACGAGGGTCAGGTTCAGTGTATAGATTTTCACCCTCATGAGTTTTTGCTGGCAACAGGTTTGTTATGCACTTTTAAGTTTTACCTTAGTCTCTCGACCTCTCTCTTTCTTGCCTATACATTCGGTAACAATACTAAAAGAATATGAAATGCAGATCTGCTTGTTATTAAAACCTGTCTTAACTTTCTTTTTGTTGCTCAGGTTCTGCAGACAAAACTGTTAAATTTTGGGACCTTGAAACCTTTGAGTTGATTGGTTCAGCTGGACCAGAGGTATTTTTCCAAATGCCTTTTTCTGGTCCTTGCTTTTGAATAAATATACTTGGGAGTGAATATTTTAATAGAGGGCTGTTTGCTATTTTATTTTAGGAGGCCTCTTATTTTTGTTTCTGTTTCAGACCAGTGGAGTCCGTTGTTTGACTTTTAATCCTGATGGGAGGACACTACTTTGTGGATTGCATGAAAGTTTGAAGGTAATATTTTATGTGTAAATTGTTGTTTCATCTCTACGGAACTACTACTTTTTCCATTTTTGTTTTATATTTATCCAACGGTGCTACTTCATAGGTTTTCTCATGGGAACCGATAAGATGTCATGATGGTGTGGAAGTCGGTTGGTCTAGGCTGTCTGATCTTAATGTTCATGAGGGAAAACTTCTTGGCTGTTCATACAATCAGAGCTGTGTTGGAGTGTGGGTTGTAGACATCACGGTACAATGCATTACATACATACTCTATATAGAGATGTCCACTTATTTGTTCCACTTTTTTAGGATTCTTTGACTCAATTTACCTTTGTTCCTTTTCGACTTGCACAGCGCACAGAGCCCTATGCAGTTAATAATGTTAACAGAGTAAATGGTCGCTCAGAACCTAAATCCAGCAGTAATCTACCATTGCAAAATGAGAACAATGCCAAGGCTGGTTTTGGTGGATTGTCAGTATCACAAACTTCTGATCCGTTATTGAAGGAAACCAAAACATTAGGAAGGTTGTCAGTTTCTCAAAATTCAGATGTTGTCAAGGATCCAAAACCTTTGTCGTGTAAGCAGTTTTCTTATCTTTCATCATTGTTTTCATTTATAAGATCCCACTTTTGTCTTCTCATTGTTACTTTTTAGAACTTCTCTTCGTATTGGCACAATCTCTGTATTTACTAAAACTCTGAAAATATATCCATGATTTTTTTTTTCTGGTTGAAGCCGCAGGAAATGGACCAAGTACTCCCCAAAGGATCAGTTTGAATGCTGGCCCAAAGACTAACTTGGTCAGCTCAGTTACAGCACCTAGTGTAGTGGTACCGAAGAGAAACTCTGTAAAGGGTTCTTCAACATTCAACAACCCAATCTTCAATAAATCAGATGTCATACCCGTTATTGTACCCAGGTCAAATTCAAGGCATGAGCAGGATGATTCTAGAAAGGAATTCGATGTTGCTGGAAGAGTAGTGCCAGTACCCAGGTCAAATTCAAGGCATGAGCAGGATGATTCTAGAAAGGAATTCGATGTTGCTGGAAGAGCAGTGACAGTACCCAGGTCAAGTTCAAGGCATGAGCAGGATGATTCTAGAAAGGATTTCGATGTTGCTGGAAGAGCAGTTCCAGTACCATTGCTATCAAAAGCTGCTGATAGTAGGAGGTTTCCAAATGGTAGAGATGAAGTTGATAATTCAACTATCTCCGTTCTTTCTGAATCCAGAGGTTTGAAAGCTGCTGATATGGGCACCATTGTAGATAGGAATTCCTTGCATGGTATCGGTTCACAGAAAATTGCGAAAGATGAAAGGTATATTGGATCTGGCAAGAATGAAACGGAAACAAAAGAGACAACAGCAAGCTTCAAGCATGAAGGTTGTATGTAATGTGGTGACCAGTTTATATGATTATGGTTTTTCAACTTTTGGCACTTGCTATCTCACGTAGTGTTGTATATTGATGGATGTCTATTATCTGATAACTAAATGATTTCATTTATGTGATTTCATATTTGTTCCTGCCCATTCAATTGAAAAAGATTTACTATGTTTTATGGTAGCTTGATGTGACCACGTTTCATATGTATCGGGAGTTTTCCTAGCTATGTTCATGGTGTCATTTGTCTTTTTTATTTTGGTTTGTTAGTTAGGTCTATCAAAATGTTTTGTGAAGTTCTCCTATTTCTGTGTGCTCATGCTTCTAAATTTCTTGTCTTTGTTCTAGATGAATCTCGAGGGCATAAAACAAGCAGAGACACATCTTTTACCGATACTACAAAAGGAGGTATTGTCATATTTAGTTGTTGATGTTTTTTTTCCTTAACAAATAATGGCTTACATGTTATTTTCTAATATTTAGGGAGGATGCGTTCACATGTTGTTGATTGGGACAAAAGAGAAAGATCATCTTCTCATTATAGCCGGCTAACATATAATGCCTCTCCTGGAAGAGCAGCTGCACTTGACAATCTTCCATTAAGTAACGGGGTATGAACTCATTTGATTAGAACTTCTTTTCTTGTGTCCCTCTTATGGACAGTAGTTGACTGTTATTTTTACTTTTTCACCTTTTTACAGTTTCTTCTTAACTCTCAGGCGGTCTTGTGTCCGTCACATATCCAATGTACTTACCCTTTTGTTCTCTTCCTATATCTAATGTTTCGACAGAGAAGTTATCATCGATCTCCAGAGAAAGAGACGATAGCACCTGCAACCGATGAGGATACCATAGCAAACGTACTAGAACAACACAATCAATTTGTCAGCTCGATGCAATCTCGTTCAGCAAAATTGCAAGTAATGAGAACCTTCAACTCCAAACCGTTGGTGCTACATATGCAAAAAGATCAATCCAACTCTTATTTTACTCATTTATTATGTTATATGAACTAACTATGTTAAGTCCCAACTCATTTGGATTTTAGTTGTCATGCGAGATAGGTTAGAGTAAGGTAGATATTTACGATGACAATGAGATAATTTGCTTTCCTTAGAATATTCCAAACCAATTTACAAGATGAGGCACATAGATTGACAAAAAGGATGAGTTAGATAGCCCTAGAAGAGGGATTTATTATTTTGCTAGCACCATTACATAATATGATAAAGAATAATATTTTTTCCTTTGAATTTGTTATGGAACATAAATAGAGAGAAATATATGAGCTGCTAATGTCTATCGATAGTGAAATCTTCTTTAAAGTGTAAAAGCATTATGCTCAGTTCGTATAAATTGAAATTATGTGAGGTTAACGACAGGCTACATTAAGCTTGACTAAAACAAAACGGCAGGGCCCTTTCTTATTATTAGGTTGATTGGTTTAGAACCTTATACAAGAGGCTGCTTGCAGCTTACCCCTTCTTGATTCATTTCGAGTCCCAGTGGTCCTAAATGAAGTACAACTATTTTTATGGGCATGAAATAACAAAAAAAAAAACGTGCCTGTGCACGTTGGCTGGCATTATGTTCACCTCAGTTGCTATTTATTTTTGTTGGCGGCCAGTTAAAGGTTAAGCTTGAATGTTATTCTGTTTTAGGCGGTCTATAGATATTGGGAGAGGAATGATATTAAAGGGGCAGTGTCTGCGATGGAGAAAATGGCTGATCACGCGGTTAGTATATCTATATCGTTGTTTGAAGTGAAATGAAGTGTTTCTTTCTATTTTTCTGATTTTCAAACTGTTGATGCCAGGTTGCTGCTGATGTAATTGGTATTTTGACGGAGAAAATTGAAGTTGTCACACTGGATATCTGCAGTGTCATCTTGCCACTTCTTTCTGGTCTCCTTGAAAGTGACATGGACAGGTCTCATCTCTCTCTCTCTCTCTAAATTTCCATATTTTGATAAATAAAAATTTATGATTTCCTCTTTTGGGGAACTTATTTTGTCACTCTTGAGGTCATAGACTTAAGTAGAAACTGATGGAAAAAGGTTTAATTAGTTAGTATAATGTTATGGAACAATAGGTTTATAGACATCTCCATGGAGATGGTTGTGAAGCTGGTGAGGACGTTCGGTTCGGTGATCTATTCAACAATATCAGCAACATCATCCGTTGGTGTAAATATTGAGGCAGAGCAGAGGTGTGTGTAAACCGTTAACTGTTCTTTTATCATCCATACAATAAAACTATTTAGATTTAAGTAGCCATGTGTTTTACTTTTATTTTATGGTATTGAAATGGAATGGCTGTGTAAAAATTAAAATGGACTTTGTTTTCAGGTTGGAGCGATGCAATCTCTGCTTCATCGAGCTTGAAAAAGTCAAGCGCTGCCTCCCCGCCCTTATGAGGTACCATCTTCTGCCCTTATAATTTAGTATTGTATTGACTATCTCTATATATATATTTTTAACTGAAATTTATTTATGATATTACTTATTTTAATTGTACCACATTTATATAATTACATGATGCTCTCTTTATTGTTTGAATTTTATTTATTTATTTATTTTTTTGGGTTCAACAATTGCATTGCAGATCGACATTAGGTAATAGGTGTCGTATCCACTCGAGTTGGGCTCAGATGGGTGCTCTGTTTATTGTTACTATAATTTGTTTTACGTGGGAGGGATATGTTTTAACTTTCTTAAAAAAAGTTCTAATTTATGTTTTATTTTACAAGTTCTTTTTTACATCTTAGAAATATGGGTTTCTAAAACTTTTTTTTTTTCCTTGAAATGCATAAGTGTTTGAAGATAAAGATACTTAATATGTAACGAAATCAATACTTTTGATAGAGTAATATACATTTATTTTTCACCCGAGAGACCCGGGTTCAAGTCCCTGTGACAGAATCCATTGTAGTAATATACATTTATTTCTAAATTTAATCAATAGTGGGATATCAAAGCTATGTTTATTCCTTTTTTTTTCATACTTCACATTTCAAAAGCCTTTGATAGTGGTAACTAGTTTTGCTATTCTATTGTCATGCTACGTATGCATATTATATTCTTTTTGCTGATCTAACCTTGACGATTAAGGAATTTTTGCAACTCGTTTTTGGTAAACAGAAAAAGGGGATCGGTAGCGAAGTCCGCGCAGGAGTTGAATCTCGCGTTGCAGGAATTCCAATGACAAAAAAAAAAAAGAAAAGAAAAAGGAGAGAGGAGTTTAGAGATGAAAATACTAAAATATCCTTTTCCATCTGGGTTGGTTTGAAGATGGAGATGGGGTTGGTTCTGGTTCTGGTTCTTCCCTGAGTAAGCGATTTTCGACATCATCCTATTTTTCATCTTCATCTTCATTTTGGTTGATAGTAGTGAGTGAGTTTTAAGTAAAGTAGAAAGTACAGCGCGACTGACGACTGCCTAATTCTCTGCACATACCCAATCAGGAAAGGCTCTACTAATGGTAGTAGTTCGTAGGAGTTTGTTTTGGCCAACCAATTACCCCAAGTAGTGAAGGAGGTGATTGAGTTACCTTACCCTAAAACTTCCCATTTCTTTCTTTCTTTCTTTGTGCTAACAACCTCTCCTCTACTACTATCGCCATCACCATCTAATCTTGTAATTGAATATTCGTTGTGTCTTTGGTGTTGTTTATATATTATATTCTCCCCCCATGAACATCTCTTTCTTACATATATCCACTAATCTCTTGTAATAGCGGCAGACACGTCTCATGTATGTTACCAATTCATTAAATTTAAAGGTTGGTTTCTGGTTTTTGGCCTTGATTTTTGTTCCTTTATTGCGATCTGATGTAATATCAAATCGAAGTACAAGCTGGGATTGGGAACACGTACATCTAGTACATTAGTATTGGCAAGGGGCTTCAAATTCATATCAAAGTAATGTACTAGAGAATGAAACCATGAAAGAAGACGTGTTTCTTTTAGAGCAACCTAGCTAATATCATGAAATTTACCTTTTTTTTCCATACATTTTCTTGCAAATATTTTGATTGATATATTTGGTAAAACTGGAATAACTAAAAAGAATTTCAAATATTTCGACATGTTTGTGAAACTCAGGTTGTAACAAATTTCCTTTTCTTAACTTACGAGATTGGATGGAATATTGGATACACTTTCAATGATAGAGACCTTCCTTTTGAGATGATCTTTGAATCGATAGTTTCCATGGTTATTACTTTTTTTAGTATATGTGAGAGTGGGAGATCGAACTTACGACTTCGTAATTGGAGATATATGTCAATTATCACTAAACTATATTTGTTTTGGCTTCTATGGTTATTACTTAGTGTAACACTTTGCATCTCTTTCATCATTATAGTTACACTCCCTAATCCTTTTTGGGTCTTTTATAATTTCATATCATCAATGGAATTGTTTCTTTAAAAATAATAATAATAAAACATAAAAAATGGAAATAAAAATAAAATTTTGATTTAACTATAAAAATAGATATAATAATACTATTCTAAATATTTTATCGGCAACCCTATATATCCATTAAAATATAAATTTAAAAAAAATGCACACAAAACTCCACCCAGTCCCACCTATTAGATTTTCACGAGGACCATGAGAATCCTGATTGACACCAACATGGAAATGCTTTGATTTGATGGCCATTTCTAGTTGAACAAAGACTCCAAAAACTTCTACTTTTTTTTTTTTTCAATTTTCTGAATGCAAGATTCCGAGTCTAGTTTGATTTAAGGCTAAAAACTTCCCAGTAGAGAAAAATGGAAGACTTGTGATATCGAAGGGGGCATTATATACATGCAGAATGTAATAAACAGAAACAAAATCCAGATTCTAAATTTAGATTTTGAAATACTTGTACCCATACTCGGGGCTTCTCATCCCTTCTTCCCAATCGCCAATTCGTCGTCCCCCAAACACCACTTGTTGGATTCCTAAATATCTGCGCCTCAAGCACAAAAATAAACAAGTCCCTCAATTAGAACAGAAACGAAAAGTCACTCAAGTTCTATTGGTTTAAATACTATTTTGGTTCCGGTACTTTCAACCTTTGTTTATTTTACTCTTTATACTTTCGAAACGTCCATTTCAATTCATGTACCCTTAAAAACTGACCACTTTTGTCTCAAAATTTTCATTTTTATCTCATTTCTTTTTTTAAAATTACTCTTCACCAAGTTTTTTAAAATGTAGTCATAAATTTATATTAAAAGACAGACGTTTCGAAAGTACAAGTATATGGATTAAAATGAACCCAAGTAAAAAATACAATAACAAAACAGGATTTAAACTAATCGTATTTTACAAAGCATTTGATTCGACCTGCATCTATCAGAATGAGTAAAAGACAAGTTGACAAATGAAACTTACTCTGAGCTTAGGACAGTCAAGCAGTTCAATAGTACATCAATGGCGAAATAATCCGACGTCCCGAGGTCAACCCTGCAATATATTATCACAACGTGTTTCTTCTTATAGAAAGCATATCAATTAGTATTGAATTGAACATGGAAGGTTAGTTTGTTACCAAACTCGGCCCCAGTTATCCTGAAACTCAACATCACTGATATCATGAAATGAAGACTGCATCACTTTAGACCCCTTTTCTGCATCATAGAGAGGATTGTGCTCCATTGATGAATTTGCCAGCTGCAATTATATTTTGCAATACGAGTTTGAGTAATAATTGAATGAAATCTTTTGTTCCAACTATTTGCAATTTACTCAGTAGTCATAGATTCGGTCCCATTGAGTCATTAAGAAAAATATGATTTGGATTGACCAGCTAAGTGGGTTGTTTGGCCATTCCTTTCTTTTGAAAAGGAATCAGCAAAAAGATAAAGTTAGAGATAACAGATTTTGTACATTATATAAAGGCCTTTCAATAAACTTAATTCATATGCAATTTAATTGAACGTTGTTTTTACATTTAACAATATACCCAGCTCAAAGTTCCCATTCCCAATTCTCAAGGGGCGTAGGGATGGGATCCAAAGAACACCAAAACTAGAGTGCCAACTTTCAACCATACATAACTGACAAGGAAATAAGTATTATGGAGTAAATACATCACAAAAATGTTATCTCCACATGACAAAAGAGTATAAGTGGGAATTCGGATGTGTTGAAAACACAGAACAAAGGTTTCCCTCCATCCAGTATACAAGTAGTACGTAAAGAAATTAACTAAAGAATGTAGTTCATACTTTAACATAGGACATCTAATTGACTCCAAATCATTAGGGTAAGGCGCTTTAATGAAGTCAAGTATAAATCAATTAGGACCAAAGATAAAAGAACAAACCTGCAAATTAGAAGAGTTAAAGGCCCCCAATCGACCCATGACATACCATGACTGGATTACCTGCATGGTTACTTGTAAGTTAGACTACAAGGAAAGTTAAGAGCCATTCAGGGATGCACAGAGAATGGAGGGAAAAGGGAAGATTGTTATTATAAAAGTTTAAGTAGTTCAAGGAAAAGAATAATCTGACAAAGAAAGTCATCTTACGAAGATAAGAATTTGCTTACACTGCCAATAAGATCAACATCTCGATCTGATGGTGATCCAATCAGCTCAAACCATATGTAGGAGTCAAGAGGATTGAAGCTGTGAGACAAAACAAAGGGAAAAAAGATGGTCAGCAACTTAAAACAGTACAAGTTCAAACGTGTCAAAAGTTATCAATGCCAATAGTAATTTAAAAGAAAGTCGTTGGCAGCAAAACAGAAGATTTTGTGGACGTGATATTTATCATTTAGAAACTCCAAAGTTCAAAGTTATTTAAAGTTTGATGCACTCATCATAATTACTCCATGCCATTAAAATGTGTTTAATGAGAAGTCAAAATAATTCGAACTGCACAAATATGCAAGCAAATAAACTGCATTCTAGCGTCAACAAAAAAATGAATAATTTTGACTTCATTTACAGCTTAAGGCTGATTGGAAGAATCCCAAGACACAGCAAACAGGTGTAGATAAATGTAAATGCAGGAAAGAAAAGAGCAGTACCACCCACCAAAATAAATCTAAAAAAAATCTAAAAAAAGAGTCGGAATAAAAACAATGGTCAAACTACAACGTTGAGAAAGCAAGGTTCATTTTAGGACATTTGGAAAAAGAAAAAAAAACAAAAACATTTCAATCATAACCAACCTTCCCATCAATATATTTCAGATAGTTGGGCTTGTACACTAATGAGCAAATAAAAAAAAAATCCAGAATGAACATTCCCATCCTCAAATTAGCTCAGAAGACAAGAAAAGCATCTCTAACCATGATACTACCGTAAAGCAGTAAGTGTATCAAATCATTGTTTAACGTATAAAAAGAAGTAAAAGAACAAGTTAGAAAAATTAATTACTTGCAAATCAGAAAAACTAGAAGTAAGAAACTAGATCGTATGTGAATGGAAGCCATATGATAAAAACTCATTTGCTCAGATACAGCTTGCTTGAAAAGAGAACTTGCTGAGCTAGAAGCCTTGAACTAACATCTTTCAGGTCTTGAACATTGTCTTCAAAATAGATTTGAAACACGAGCAATTGAGAAGAAAGACTTCATATAGTACGAGTAATGGTCGATTGTAAGAAAAGTAGAACTGGCAATGGGGTGAAATTTTTTATCATGGAGAATATGGCTTTGGTTTTGGCACTGAAAATGAGGTTACATAAATGGGGACAAAAAAGGACAGTAAACAAGGGTCTATTTATCGAATAGATTACTCTCTAAAGCTGACTTTGAAGGCAAGGATGGAACCCGTTTTTGACTTTTGGAAATCTCTACCCTTCCTCCGAACTCTCTCTTCGACCTGTCACAATCACATTGGAAGATGTAACTATGCACAAAGACAAGAAAATGCTGTAATTTAACAGGAATTGCATGAAAAAGTTTAGAAGCTCTGTCTCTTCTGGTTGGTACTGCACAGAAAGAAGCTCATTCTGTTCATCAATTTTATTTGAATGCAAACATAGACAAATGTTCATGACATGAGATTCAGATTGGTTTTAATACTCCAATAAGAAGCTAATGGCTCGGGATTGAGAATAGATACGAAATAAGTTTATGTACAAGATATTTCTATACCAATTATATAGCATATTAGAAACTTCCCCACCAAAATGTTCTCTGTTAAGTGCTAATAAAGTTGGTCTTGAGAAAATATAGTATAAAGAGCCAATGCTAGAATAGATGCCAAATGAGCAACTTTTAAGAAACGACAACTAATAAAATAATCCTGTTGATCATCCACAAATAGCTCCTCGTTGAGCGAATATTGTTACTGCTAATTTTCCATGATATCACACGCATCCATGATATCACACGCATCCATGCACGACAGTATGCACCAATCCTATTCGATGCTCGTAATTGCGATAAGAAAATAACGCGAATCTTATCTTCTCAGAATGATATCAATGAATGAAGAATACATCAAGGAAACGTTAAATCCTAAATCGCGAATATGCTTCAAATTAGTTTCAAGAATTTTGCTAAGATTTCTTCACTGGTTTGAAGGAATCTGAAGAATAATTGCAAAAAAAAATGGCACAACAACGAAAGCTGCAAACAGGAAATGCCATAACGAATCGGCAAGTACAACAACCGAATATCAAGTACAACAAACCGATATCCTAAAAGAAAAAAGAAACGAAGAAGATAAATAATAGCCAAACCGTCATACCTTTTTCCTCATGAGCTCTGGATTGCCAAGACTGTCGCCAAGAACAGCGCGTAGTTCCGCATCGTTTTTACATGCATCTTCCAACACTCTGTTGTTTTTCCCGCCGTTTCCATTAGCAATCAAACACAATGAAAATAACGCAATACAAAATCATACGGATAAGGATAATGGATAGATAGACAGAGAGAGACTTGGCCCAGGCAGGGTAATTGTGGAGACGATCGTGCTCCCGTTTGCGCTTCTCTTCACGAAGCTTAAGCAATCGACGACCTCTAGCAGTGGTTCCGGAACCTTTAGCGTCAGCTGCAGTCGGTGTAGAACTACTCCTGGTATCGAATTTAGAATCGTTGCCATTTTCAGAAAGCAACGCACGAGGACGAAGTGAAATTGGTGGAAATTCACAGTTCGAAGTGACAGATTCGAGGAATATTCTTGGATTAGATGGAAAATTGCAACTGGAATTAGCATTGGCAAAAGCCAACCCTAATCCCACGCCCTTGAACACGGACATTTTCAAATTTCTTTCCTTCGCCTGCTTTCTCCTTGTTCTTCAGAAACTCTCGCGCTAATTCTTGTGATTACTATGATTGATTCCCTCGTTCTCAGACCAAATTGGAAATTACGGTTATATCCAAAGTAGATATTTCTAAAAAAAAATTATTAAAAAAATCGTTTTATTTTTTTAAATAATTAAAATTTTCTACTTATGAATAATTAATATTATGAATTATGATCACGTAAAATTTTGTTGATTTTTTTGTTTATATTTTATTGATTATTTCGTGATACATGTAAAAATATCAATATAGTATAGAAGCCAACCAGAGCATAGTTCAATTGGTTAGGACACATGTATCCAACCATGAGGTGGATGTTTCAAATTCCCACTCCTATATTCACGAGGAGATTCATTCAATCGTTTTGGTGGGCATTCTATACTCAAACAATTTTATTAATTGTCAGTGGATCAAAATTTGAAAATGATAATTAAAAAAAATTGAGATATAAAAATATTTCAATGATAATCTTACCGAGTGAGTTTTTTATTTGGACGGATCAATTGAGAATTAGTAAAGTAGGTTGGATATTATCTACCTTAAACTTCTAATTGTTGTTAAATTGAACTTTAAATTGAACTTTTTCTATGAGCATTTCTATGGAAGACAATAAATAGAGAAGTTAATGAGTATAGTAACGTTTCTTCTTATATTTTCTCATTTTTAATAAATGAAAAATAAAATTATAGGACTCCAACATGGATGAACATTATATTTATTTATGTTTGGGAACAAATGGAGAATGGAAACAAAAATCAAGAAATTTGTTTTTATTGTTTTCAAAATTTATATACAATTTTGAAAATGTTTCTAAAAAATGAGAAATAAAACACATAAATAATTGTCAAATACTTGAGTTTTTTAATAAAATTGAAAAAACCGAGCCCTTAAATATTAGCCAGAGGAAATTTAGTAAAATACAACGTTGGCGTAAATGCGGGTGGCTATAAATTTTTAAATAAAAGGAATAACAATTAAAAAATACTTTGTGGTCTCTGTACCTTTAATGAAATAACGATTTAGTTTCTATACTTTTTAATTTGTAACAATTTAACCCTCAAAGTTTAATATGTAACTAGTTCATGTAGTTTAAAGTTTGTAACGATTTAGTTCCCATCTTAAAAAATGCTATCAAAATTTAATGAGGTTTACATGTAGAAAAATAAATTGATAAATGACCAAATGTGTTTATAAATTACAAAGACTCAATTATTACACAATAAAAATCAACATTCCATGTTGATGAAACTTTCGATGGTAGGGACTAAATTATTACATATTGTAAATAAAGAACTAAATTGTTACGTACTAAGTTCAAGACCTAAATTGTTACCAATTTAAGAGTACATAAACTAAATCATCTCAAACTAAAGGCCAGTACTCGTACAAAAACGCAAGTAAAATCCCAGAAAACAGAGCATAGAGAAGTTGGACATGAAACTGAAGTGAAGACTATTGTCATTCACAATAACATTAATCTGAAATTTTCCCTTTTGGCTTAGTGGGGAGTGAGAACATACATCTTACAGTCATGAGAGTCTACTTCGGCAGTAAGTTGATGTTGAACCACATGAGTTGAGTGCTGTAGTAGGAATGAATAATCAATCAGAAAATTTTTGGTCAAAGTTTAACTCTATATATATATATTATTACCGAAAGTTACAACTTTGCTCCCCGGGACATCCACGCCGGCCCTAAGGCTCGGACTCGAGAGATATCAAAGGTTTTGGTATTAAGCTCACCGGAAAGTTCGAACTTGAGACTTTTAAACCAGTATGACCAAGAGACCCTCAAACCCTTGCCAACTAGGCTGAACTATTTAACTCTATATATATTGAAATGCACATTTTTCTCGAGTGAGTTTGGAATAACTTTTGAGAACAGATACTTTATAAAAAGGTACTAATTGTATCCGCATTTGAAAAGCACAACTTTTAAGAGAAGTATTGTAATGAATCGCCACGAAAATTTTCGAAAAGTGTTTTTATCTAAGCTTTTATCTAAGTCTTACCTCCCATAAGTCTCGAGCAGTAACTGTAGTTGATGGACTCAAACCTATATCTGACCAATTTGCAGTGATATTGGCTCTCCAAAAACCTCTGTTCCATAGAACAACAGCGACTCTTTTACCACTCAGCGGGCCTGCCCAAACCTGCATTATTTTTATGAAGAAATTTTGAGAGTAAAGCAGAATTTCCTTCTAATTTTAGTTTCTTTATGATGAAAAGTTACCTCAAGATCTCCAAAATTCTTGACCTTCTTCCCTTGAACTCCAAGCTTATCTGCTTGGTTCAGAAACTTTTAGATGGGAATGATTAATCTTTCTATTTCTTATTGAGAGAAATTATTACAATGTTTGATTAGCTGTTTCTTAGTTCTCTATGAATTATCTGAAACAGTTTGGTTTTTTACTTACCCTGATTAACTGCAATAACCTCCTTATTACTCAACAATTTGAAGGCGATGTTGTCCATTGACCTGATGTCACATCCAATCAGCAAAGGGGCCTTCACATACGAAGAACAGAAAGGAAAGAATAACAAATTGATAAGAAACTTCATGCAACACACGAAATGATGTAATCAACCCAAAAATCAAGCAACAGATGATATTCAATCCTATCTTAACATGGTTTTCTGAAATGGTAAAGTTATTTAATGAACTGGAATTTCAAATACGTCTTAATATGATATAAGAAATGACCTATGTAAACTAGAACTTACTTTTGCCAGTGCCCAAATGCTAAAATGAGAACGGTATTCTACTGTCGTCATCCCTCCATTCCCCACTTCGAGCATGTCAGGATCTGAACAGAGGCAATTTTAAACTTAGATTGTTTGCTTTTGAATTTCTGAGATTGCCTTATAGTTTCCATGTAATCATTAGAGATTAGACAAAGGGAAAATTTTTTGAATACATATAAAAAGTTATTTGGTAATACTCATTAAAAGAAGTTACTTTTTACTTTTCTTTCAAATAGTTTTCCCCAAACAAGATCCTACAAGGTTCAGTTTAAGCAGTTGGTGGCTAATGGCAGTTATAGAGATTGCCTAGCCCTTTCTATTCAGAATCAGCATTGGATGGATTTCAATCATCATCAATCTTTAGTACTGAGAGATATAAAGGGGGCCAACTAGCAAGCTAACCAGCAAATATTCTCTAGAATACAAGGGTGTGTTTTTCATATTGAACTACAATTTCTGTAACTTACCATTCCATCCTCCAGGTCTAGCATAAGATGACCATTTATCATTCTGATCAGCAATAGATGTCATGCTGTATCGTAAGTAGCAGCATCAGTTTCTTGGTAAAGAAAGTATTTTGGACTTGAAATAATATACTTCAATACAGGCATCGCAGAGACGGGGAAAAAGAACTGATAAAATAACGTAGACAAAGTTCTTGAAAATGTTGCATGTAATGATGGTAAAACAAGAATGCCGGTAAGACTTCATGCTTACTACCTAGTCCAGTTATCTTGAATATCTGATGTTGTTCTCCAACTATTTCCTACATTTACTGCCCAAGTTGCTGGATCTTCTTGTCCCCTAAATAATGAAAAACTTAAGAAAGTAACTCTGTCTGTGCTTTTGAATGGAGAAGCATTAGAACAACAAGAGCATGTTTGTTGGTATAAACAGATTTGCTAACCATTCACATAAAGAAAAAAGTATGGGTCTCCCAGATTGTTGTAAAGCTTTTGTCATCTTTGGGTACCTGTGCCCAGGATCGTTGCAGTTATTTCGAAAAAGTGATAACTAAACATAGTAGAGAGCTGATCCCACCTTTCCTTTGGGCTTGTACCGGTATTTTCACAGTTGTCATATTTCAAATAATCAATCCCCTAAACAATAGTATGCATATCAGTTTCTGAAAGAAAAATATGGTAATTCTATCTGACTATTTATAGTGATATAAACAAAAATTAAAGAAGTTAAGAGTGTAGAGCAGCAAAAAAAACCCATGAGGCAAAGGTTTTTGCATCTTGTTCTTCGTGACCTAGGGAACCCGGCATCTTCTTACTGCAAGTCTGGATCCTGAACAAATTATATTAACATGGGTAAAGAAGATCTAACTAAACAAACTAAGCACACACTACACTAAAACAGGGCTGATAGTGGAGTTTATGTAAGCCAAAAGTAGGACGAAAAATGTTTCAGCAAATAAACCATCTGCAGCATTTAGATGAACCACGACAATGAAAATGCAGGAAGAAGTCGTTTATCTGTTGTGATGAGTGTATATACTTACCCTGCATCAGAATAAATTCCGAGCTTGAGCCCTTTGCTATGAACATAATCTGCTAGGGCTTTGATACCAGAAGGGAATGTTGAAGCTTTAGCGACCAAATTACCCTAAAATATCAATAGAATCTTCAGCGCCAAACTTCATTACCATACATGTACATATTTATCATCTTCACATAATCTAACGCAGATATAGAGATTTTCATATAAAGTCGAGACAAGAAATAGGACAATGAAATCTACCTTGGCATCTCTATTAAGTTCAGCCCAACAATCATCTAATTCAAATGGGAAAAATTACCAATTAATGTCAGAAACGGAAAGCAAAAAGTTCAAAAATCAAAGGAATGTAAAGAGAAAGAAATACAGTAATCACCTAAATTGATATATTCATATCCTAATGCAGCAAGGCCACTGGATACCATTGCATCCGCTTAGCAGAACAAATAGGATTTGAAAATCTCAGTCATTGTACACATATCCAAACTAAAAGAAGACTAAACAGAAAGACACCTTCAAATCATCAAAATATCACCTGTTTCCTTGATTAATTTCTCGTTTATATTACACTGAAAATGGTTCCAGCTGTTCCATCTGCTCATCACAAAAAAAACAGAAGCAACGCATAGCAAATCAGCAAAATCCATTTCCATCGGATTGTTAATCCAACACTGTTGAACAAGAATGAAACCGAGAAGATCGATAATTAAACGAACAAAGTAACTCATATCTCGCAATCTGATCGGACCGATAGAGATGGAGACTAAAATCTTAATCGGAGCGTAATGCTTACCCCATCGGAGGAGTTAAAGCGAGACCATTATTGAGGAGAACTCTCCTGGTGGAGTCAGTGAAAAACTGAAGACGCCTCGATCGAGCCGCTCCGGCCACCGCAACGCCATCGCCGGTGCTACACAACAACAAAATCAAGAAAACGAGGGAGTAGAAAACCATGATCGAAGCTGGTGGAGATGAAAGCGGGAGAGGGGAAAAAGCCATGGCTGTAGCCTCTGATTGAGCATTAATGGTGAACGTAGCATTTACAGAGTTGGATTTAGATGAGCATTGATTCGTTAGCTCAGGCACTGAGAGCGCGAATTGAGAGACAGGATTTGGTAGTGCTTCTCCACTGCACTACAAGCGATTATGGAGGAAGTGCGGTATGGCCATGCATGTCCTTCAATGGTGGTTCCACCATAATTAGGATGAGCAAACTTGGCAGCATCCCAATTATTCCACCGAATTATTTTTTCTTTTCTTTTTAATAATAAATTTATGCAACCAGTCAAATATCTATATGGATTTTTGCTAACATCTCAACTTAGCGGTTCAAACTCTCACCTTTGCGGTATTAAGTTCTGATAAAATTAACCTCTCCAATCTTCATTAGCTCTAACAAAATTAATAACAATAACCGCATACGTAAAATTATATTTTTGGACGACTATGGATAAAACATTTGGCAAAAAAAAAAAAAAAATTATATGGATTTTTAGATAAATTGTGGGGTGAATTTCAAATTTAATCCTTACTTTTAATTTTGTATCACACAAATATCTAATAAATGTTAAGTTTTTAATTTTTTATATAATAGATGGGTAAGTTTAAAAAATGTATTTTTCTTAGTTTCAAAAACTAATAATAATGATTTGACTTTTTTTTTTTTTGAAAAAATGCATTTATAGTTCTATCTTTTTTCTAATTCATTTTTTAATTGAATTTTTAGAATGATGATGTGAAAAAAATTTCCATAAATAAATAAGTGAAAAGGTCATCTATTATCATTTAATAAACTCAATAGAATACCCACAAGCACTCCTAAATAAGATAAAAAGAAGTAAAGATGTAAGAAAATAACTTTATTTTTATTAACGATTATTGACATAAAATAAAATATTCGAACTGAATTACACACCAATAGGAAAAAAAATAAAAATTGACGATCTAATCCTGAATGCCTAATTCTAAAATTTGGATCTTAAAATCCTTCTCAAAAAATTGGGGTCAATATGTACATTTTGCAGGAGTGAGCTTCCAAAGTGTGCGATATATTGCCCACGAACTGCTTCTCCAATGTCTTGTGCTGCACATAAACCACCACCCAAAAAAAAAAATATTATTATTATTATTATTTATTAAACTCATTTGATGAACCATCAATTTGGTAGTCATTTGTTTTTAAAAAAATTTTGAATTAAATAGTTTTTATAAAGCTACTTGTAAAAACAACTTTTCCAAAAACCCTTATATATATTTAATTTCAATTTTTAAGCAAGAGGACAAATTAAGAAGGGAATTTTTTTAATTATATAATTTTTTAATCTAAAACCATCTAAATCGCTACTTAATAAAAGTATGATATAGTTAATTAAAAAGAAAAAGAAAAAGAATTATATGAAAGCCCAGACCACAAAGCCCAATGGGCTTTACTCAAAATATTACCTCCCACAGATCTCTTGCTTGAACGACAGTGTCCGTGGGGACACCGATGTCGTCCCAATGGGCCGTTCCCGCAATCCGCCCTCCACCTCGGTTCACCAATAGAACTGCCACTCGGTACCCAGATAAAGGCCCGGCCCAAACCTGATAAATTAAAAAAAAACCATTTAAAAAATTAGTTTTAATTTCCATTTATTATCTTTTAATTTATTTATTAAATTCAACTTTGTGTTTTTTTTTTTCATTTTCAATTTTATTACCTCCACATCTCCTTCGCTCCTGACCTTCTTGGCTTGGACTCCAATAGGATCTGTAGTTTGCAAAAACACCCCACTTTTAGTCCAAAAATGTAAAAATAATAATTCAAGGGGCCGAATACTAATTCTGGATAAATTGAAACAAAGGTTTTTGTTATACTATTAATTCAAATGGATTTACCTTGATTTACAGCAATGACCTCAGAATTTCCAATTATTTCCATTGTGTCATCAGAAATGTCCCTCAGATCATTGCCCAACAGAAGTGGAGCCTGTCATCAAATTACATTAATAAATTAATAAATATAAATTTTGGTAATTATTATTTTTTTAATTGGGCCGGAGGATCTGACCTTGGAAATGGCCCATATGCTGAAGTGGACCCTGTACTCTTCTGTTGTCATCCCTCCATTTCCAACTTCAAGCATATCAGGATCTAAAAATAACAAATTCAAAGGAAAAAAAATTATTTATTTATTTTCTAATATAAAAAAATTTTGAAATTTGGTTTTTTACATGAAATACCGACCATTCCAACCACCAGGTCTTGCATGCTCAGCAAATGCATCGTTCAAATCAGCTCTACTCATCATACTGTAAAAAATACAATATTTTGAAATTCAAAAAATAAAGAATAATATGGTTATATATTTTATAATATATGTATAATCCGACCTGTCCCAATTATCTTGGATATCACTGGTAGTTCTCCAGCTGTTTCCCATGTCACCACCCCACAAAGCAGGATGCATGTCACCCCTATTTTTGGCACAGCATCGCTTTATAAAATTAATAATAAATTTTTTATACTACAAAGTTTGAAACTATATTATAAAGTAATTTTAGGATTAATTAATTAGGGAATATTACCATTCACATAGTGATAGGAAAATGGGGCGTCCTGCCTTCATCAGAGCTCTAGTCATTATGGGATATCTTTAAAGAGAGAATAAAATTAATTAATAAGGCGCCGCTTAACAAATAAGAAAAGAAAAAGACGATGATACCCACCTTTCCGTTGGCTTTATGTTGTCATTGTTACAGTTATCGTACTTCAAATAGTCAATTCCCTGCGATTAGTTCACACATACATGAGCCACGCACGTGGATGAACGTGCATGATGACGTGGATACGGAATTGAAATTTTACCCATTCGGAGAAGGTTTTGGCGTCTTGTTCCTCGTGGTAAAGGGAACCGGGCATGGTTTTACTGCATGTAAATGTCCTGGATGGAAAATTCACCGTCGGTTAAGTGAGTAACTCGGCGAGTGACACAGTGAGTTAAAAGCGAGTGGAATTATTACCCGGAATCCGAGTAAATCCCCAGCTTTAAGCCCTTGCTGTGAACGTAATCTGCCAGGGCTTTAATGCCAGATGGAAATGTCGCTTTTTCGGTACCAAATATCCCTAAAAAATATAAATATAAATAATTTTATTTGGCCTTTATAAAAAGTTAAATTACAAAATACTCTTGAACTGAAAAAAAATGGATGGAAGTATGTGGGTTTGGAGGAGAGTAAATTACATCGACGTCCCGAGTCAACTCAGCCCAGCAATCATCTAAAACGACAGCGTTTTCAGTTGGGTAAGGAAAAAATTAATCAAATTATTATTATTATTATTATTTTACCTATGTTGACGTAGACGTATCCGAGCTTGGCAAGGCCGGAGGAGACGAGAAGATCAGCTGTTATTTTATTAATTTCATTCAGCCAATGAAAAACAAAAAAAGGAAAAAAGAAATAATTAATTAATTTTTGGAGTGGTAAAGGAGGCAAAACGGCACCGTTTTGTTTGACGATGGTCTCATTGATGCCGCACCAGAAGTGGTTCCAACTGTTCCATCTATAAAAGAGAAGTAGAAGCAAACAAACAAACAATCAATTTAGAAATTGGAAAAGCGAAAGAGAGAAGGAGAATTGATTGATTTGATATTTAATGGAAGCGGACCCCATGGGAGGAGTCATGCCGAGGCCATTGGAGAGGAGATTCCGTCTGGTTTCAGGATCAAGTTTCCGAGAAGCGGCGGCGGCGGCGGCGGCGGCGGAGGCGGAGGCGGAGGACGCGATCAGAAGGCACGATATCAGAATCAGAGCGGCGGTGAGTTTCTCCATTTTTCGCCAGTGCTGGAGCTTCTCCGATTTCGATTCTGATTCTGGTATAAATAGAGTCGTTGAGGTTTGAGTCTGATTCTGTTTGCTTTGAATTCGAATGAGCGAAAGAAATGATCGTTTTAGTTTCTTTCTGGAGATTGTCGGATGAAGCTTCGACGATTTTTTCTGTTGAATTGATATCGGGTTGTTGCGATTCGTTGAGCGATTTTCTGTTCATATTTGCTTTCTTTTTAACAGCGATTTTAAGAATTGTTAGAAGAATGATGGGAATTAATATTTACAGTTTTTACTTTTAGAGGTCGCTTTTGTAATAACGAAAAAAAAAATCATTTCATTTGGGTTACGTGCTTTCAATTTTTTTTTTTTTTTAAGTTTCTGAATTTTTAAAAATAATCATTTTTGTCATTGCATTGTACACGTACTCACTCACCCGAGTCAATTTACATGGCTCTGACATGATGAAAAATATAATTATCCAAATGTTAACTTAAAACCAAATAAATACAATGACCAACATATTTATTTTTCCTCAAAAATAATAAACTTTCAAGAGGCTCTTTTTCACTTCTTTTTTAATGTACTCTTAGCTCTAAGTTGCTTCCTAAAAGTGGTAGGTTGGATTCTCCGTCCATTCTTCCACTCCCATTTATTGTACTTATGGTACTAAAACAAGATAATTATTTTTAAAAATAATTTTAGATTAATATAGATATCTGGAAAGTTTAAATACCAAACAAGAGAAAAAAATTAACATTCAAGAACTAACACAAACACTTCATAAATTCAACAACTCTTTACCAAATCCAGCATAGCTCAAATAGTTAAAGATATCTATCTCTGACCAAAAAGTCATGGATTTGGAATCGAAAAAATTTTATTTTTGGTATTTATCCTTTCAATTCTATTTCTGTTTCATTTTAGTTATTGTATTTTCAAAATATTTATTTAGTTCATTTTAGTCAATATACTTCTAAAACGTTCATTTTATTACTTGTACTTATAAAAAGATCATTTTGATCCCTATTTTCAAAATTTTGATACAAATTCTATCCATAACAAAAACAGTTCAATATAAAATCATGATTATATTTCAAGAAATATATTGAGTGTTATATCGTGTTAAAACTATGATAAAAATGAGATTAAAAATAACATTAAGAGACTAAAATAGCCATTTTTTAAAACTACATAGACCAAAGTGAACATTTTGAAAATACATGGACCAAGGTAGTATTTTAAGAAATGATTAATATAAGTTCTTCTAAAAAAATGATTAATATAAGTAATACTGCCTATTTTATAAATTATATTCCCATATTTTAAAAATACATTTACATTTAAAGATCATCACATTTGCAAACTATAGAAGTATCTGAAATCATTTCTAGAATATGAGTATATCACACATCATTTATGTTAAAATTTCAATCTATCCATGCGACAAATGTTCATTATGAGGAAAATAAAATTATTGGGGCGCAATTATACTATATGTACTTATTCGGGCTGAAGAAAAGATAAAACGGTCTAACAAAATCAATTACATTTTTTTTAGTACAACATGTATGTCAATTACCGTGCTCGCTTTATTTAAGATACCGTGAAGTTTTATTTATTTTTTCCTCAAAGTTGCAGAGCATCAAAAGAAAGCAGTGAACAAAAATGTTGCAATCAGAACACATGGGAACTAATTAATGTGGAGTGATAAAAACCTTATTTCTTGAAGGGTCACCCATGTCCAAATGTGGAATGACGTCTTTAGCCTTATGAAATTGGCTTCAAAATATACATTTTGCAGGCATGAGAATCCACAGTGGCTGACAAATTTCCCACAAAAACATTCTTCAAGGTATTGTGCTGCAATTTTCACAGGCAGATTGTAAATACATGTCTGCGAAACATAGTATATTTATGTATGTATCAAGTTTCTGTTTGGGGATGCTAGCAAATTACCTCCCAAAGATCTCTTGCTTGAACGATACTGTTTGGAGGGATTCCGATGTCGTCCCATTGGGCGGTCAGCACACTGCGCCACGGGCCTCGGTTCAGCAACACCACCGCTACTCGGTAGCTGGAGAGAGGCCCTGCCCAAACCTGGAGCACAATAGTAAGTAAAAATGATTTTTTTGCTCTCACTTTTTATTCTAATGATGCTCACTTACGATCGGGGCGGAGCTAGAAATTTTTAATCTAAGACGAATTAAGAGGAGACCCTTCTCTGCTCTGCCTCTAGTGGCAATAGTATATCCTAGCAATGGATTTTACCTCTAGGTCACCTTCACTTCTGACCTTCTTGGCCTGGACGCCGAGGGGATCTGTTTCAGGGGTTGTCGAGCAAAATCGGTTTAGTCGGCGAGATCAAGAAGCAAACAGTGATATCTATGACAAAAGAAGTGTAATGATCATCTACTATATACCTTGGTTAACTGCAATCACTTCTGTGTTAGTTATGATCTCCTTTGTTTCTTTTGTTAGGTTCCTCAAATCACAACCAAGAAGAAGGGGAGCCTACAACACCAACCCACAACTACATTGGCAAACAGGCTTTTCAATCTCCCAAAAGATCAGTGAAGGAATAGAAGTTTTTGCTGCACAATACCTTGGAAAGGGCCCAAAGACTAAAGTGGACAATGTATTCATCCTTAGTCATCCCTCCATTTCCCACCTCAAGCATATCAGGATCTGATAACAATTTGCAAGAATGAAGTTTCAATATGGTAAATATGTTCTATGAGTTACAATTTGGCTCATTATCGAGAATACATTACCATTCCAGCCACCGGGCCTCGCGAGATCGGCGTATACTTCATTCAGGTCCGCTCTAGATATCATACTGCAAATGCATTATCCAATCATTTAGTCCTTCAGTCTAAGATGTTATAATATAAGCAACTAATCAAAATTTTCTTTAAAATTAAACCTCTCCCACGAATCGTTGATGTCGTTAGTAGTTCGCCAGCTGTTTCCTAGCTTATCACCCCACAAAGCAGGGTGCAGGTCTCCCCTGCAGAACAAAACAAGAGAGCGAATGTCATAAATGAGAATAAACAAAGAACGGCCAGAGTTAAGAACAAGGCGGAATGAAGAAGGAAGAAAGGGAGTTGATCATATGAAGTTTAAAAGTGAAGATTTGTCCCTCTTCTAAAAATTTATAGCTCCACCCCTATACAAGGAGGAGTAGTTACCATTCACAAAGAGAAAAGAAGATGGGGCGCCCGGCCTTCATCAGCGCTCGGGTCATGACCGGGTATCTGCAAAGGAAAAGATCAGCAGGCTGCTTCATCTTATAAAGTGAATTGTTTGGTTTATGGTTGTAGCAATTACATTACCTAACAGTTGGTTTAATGTTACCATTGTTGCAATTATCATACTTCAAATAGTCAATCCCCTGCCAAGTGAAATAATGTGCATCAACAATCATCCGCCTAGAAGATGAACAAAATGGAAAAGAGAAAGGAGGAAAAGGGAAAACAAAAAGTTTGCTTTTAGTTGGAAAATTTTGATAAGGAGAAGTATATGTTGTTTCATACCCATGAAGCAAAAGTTTTGGCATCTTGTTCCTCGTGGCCAAGTGATCCGGGCATGGTTTTGCTGCAAGTAAAATACCTGCACACAGTTGCATGATAATTTAATGTAGAAGTACAACTTTACAAAAGAGAGCGTGCAAAGAGATTTAAACAGGTTAAAAATGTGATTTCATACTTAATATTTGTATCATTTTTAAATTTTGTTCTTGATATTTTCAAAATTTCAATTCGTTCTTCATGTACATGTCTCAAAAAGTTAAAAATTCATCTGAATTGGAATTAAACCATATTTTAATTTGATAAATTAAATAGGTACACCATATAATTAAAAACATACCTACTACACATGATTCTTTTTTTTTTCTCTTTTTAAAAGGACCTACCATACATAGAAGTTATAGATAATTACTATTTTTTTTTGACAAAGTATAGATAATTACTATTACATAAAATACTTTTGAGAAAATTTAATACATAAACATAAAAGAATAAATTATAACTTTTAAAAATTATGACGTGAAGTTGAAAAAAATAAAATATAAATTGTGCATTTGAAAATTATTGTTACCCAGCATCTGAATAGATTCCAAGCTTAAGACCCTTGGCGTGAACGTAGTCTGCAAGAGCCTTCATGCCAGATGGAAACGTTGACTTCTTTGGAACCAAATTACCCTGAAATCATATTGAAAATAAGTCAGAATTCTCAGAGACATAAAATCAAACAGTTCTCATGCAATCTCGAGAAAGAAGAAAAAGAGAACGGAAACGAAAAATTACCTTATCATCACGAGCTATCTCAGCCCAGCAATCATCTAAGAAAAGGTAAATATCATATAATTTTCCTTTTGAATCTTGAAATTATAGAGTGAGAAAGAGAGAGAAGAGATCGGCCCATACCTATATTGACATATTTATATCCAAGCTTCGAGAGCCCAGTGGAGATCAAGGCATCAGCTGCCGAAACAGGTCTTCTTGTTATTAATCACAGTTTAATTTTTGAGTGATGAAGTAAAGAGAGATTGAGCGGTCAAATTTACCGGTTTCTTTAATCATTTTCTCATTAATATTGCACGCAAAGTGATTCCAGCTATTCCATCTGTCAAACAACAAGAAATTTTCAAATTAAAAATAAGAACAGATTCATCAACATTCTTCCTCCAATCAGATAGCACAAAATGGAAAACATAATTTATCCAAAAAGAAAGAGAGAGAAAATTTATCTTGCTAGTATATTGATGAAAAGGACAAATACAGAGATCGCGAAGAAGAAAACTAGAGAAGTGTGTGCCAATAACGTCAAACCTCCTCCTCTGCCTTTCGAAGAACACAAAATTAGCAAAATAAAGAAAATATCATAGCTGTTCATCTTAATTTTCCACCGGATTATAATCAAAAGTTCGAGCGCGAGAGAAACAGATAGATGAAAAGCTGAAAATCTAATTGTTTAGAAAATAACTGCAAATTAACATACAAATCTGCAGAAATAACAGAGGATCGACATATATGCACAAATGGAAACAAAACCGATGAGACTCTGATAGATCGGAGAACTCACCCCATCGGAGGAGTAACTCCAAGGCCATTTGCAAGCAGATTCCGCCTCAGTAACTCGTCGTCGGCAGTGATCTCCGTCATTCTGGAAGTGGCTGAAACACTCGCCACCATTACCGAAGAGTACACTACCAATACCAACACCGCCATCGCCATTGCCGCTCCTCCGCAGTAACTCCGGCACTCCATTTCTACACTTCGAAGCAATTTCTTCTCAGTACGTGGAGTGTAAAAATTGAAGTTCTGGTTTTAACGATCGGGATAAGCCACTGATTGGAGAGCGGAGTGTCAGTATTTATATTGACTTCTGTAATGGACTGACTGATGTTTTTTTCTCAATTACGAAAATGCCCTTCCCATCTGAGTCGAATCGTTGAGTCAGATCGCTTTACTTTTGGTGGAAATGGGAAATCATCATCATTGTGAATGCAACTCTCCGCTCTCCCAATTTTCGAGTGTGTGTGTGTATATATTATACACTTAAAAAAAAAAAAAAAAAAGATAATTATATTACGAATCTACAACTCACGTCTTTTTAATTTGTATTTTTTAAGGAATCATATCTGTGTGTTTTCCCAGAAAAATACTTTTGAATGTCTTTGTGATTCTTAGAATCTTAAAAAGCATATTCTCATATGAAATTTTAAGCTAAATTATAAATTTATTTTTTTTTTCTTTTAGAAATAAATTTTAGTAAATTATTTTCTATAATTATTTTGATTTAGTCTGTGAATTCTATATAGTCTAATCTAATAAATTAAATTATATTCCGATAAATGAATGAGAAGTAAGATTCAATTATATCTATATATTAGTAAAAGAAATAATTTCATTGATCGATGAAATTACAATTTCCTTTTTTTTATGGAGAGAGTTGAATTCGAACTTACGACTTTTTAATCACAAATATGTATTTTCACCCGTTGAACTAAACTCAAGCTAGCAATGGGTGAATGGTTGATTACACAAATTTTGTGAAAATTATGGAAAGTACAAAGACAAGCTTGAAAGTAATTTTTCTTTTTTTTTTCTTTTTGACATTTAAAGTAATTCGTTGTGAGCATACAAAAATGGGAAATGACAGAAATATTCGAGTAAATTTATCCAAGATATTAATTCGAAATATCGTAATAGGATAAATGAAAAATAAGGAGAAATAATTAATTTAATAATTAAAGACAGCGAAAAAGAAACGGGCTTAGTGGCCGATTAATGTCGAAAAGGATAAGGAATCTCTCTCGGTGTGGGATTTGTGGATAATAAAACATGACAGCCACGTTGGAAGTGGACCCTAGGTAGGCTCCCGTTTGATTTTAATATTTTTTTAGTACAACAACGTAAGAATTTGAACTCTAGAAAATAAAAAAGTGCAGAGTAACATCTTAGTAAGTTTCCTAGTGAATTACAGTGATCATTATTTATTTTAATGAACATTGAAATTCTACTTCACAACAAATAAAATTAGTGGAGCTAAATTTAGGTTCACGATCTCAATATTTTAAATAGTGATTATTTTGATCACTATATCTTATTTACTTTATATTTTTTTTCAAGCATAACACTATGAATAATATAACTTTTTTTTGAAATATTATCAAATGTTATAATGTTATATTAACGGATTTTTCACTGTCTATAAAATATGTTAGAATTTTGTGGGATCAAAATATTCACTTTTTAAAATACATGAACTAAAGTAATTTTTTTTTAATATAGAGACCAAAATACGCTAAAGAAAATATGACGTACGCCTAAACATCACTGAGAAAAATGATTTGTTTACATAAGGTTGATTAAAAATTTTGATGACGAACAATTCATTACTCTAATTATGTAGGTTAGGTAACTTCGTTTGTGTTGGACGAATTTACAATTTAAATGATAACTCAACTCATAAATAATTATGGTATTATGAACTATTCTGACCCATTAGGTTTCACTTTGTTTAAGCTCTCAATTGAATTAACTATGTCATTGATTTTTCTAACATCGTCCTAATAGTGAAATACTCAATTAATATAAAAGATAAAACAAGACCGAGTCAATATCAAACACATATATTTAAATATATCATTTGGTTTACAACGTACGCCTTCCAAATATTTTGAAAGTTTTCTTTGTACTTCCAATGTAATATTAAAAGTTTGGTCAAATTTGGTCATTAAATTTTTAAGATCCTGTTTAATAAGTCTTCATATGGTAAAAATCTTTGAACTTTCAAAATCGTAGTCAAACTTAGCTTTTAATAACACAGTCCTCAAAGTTTCATATTAACCTAAAAAATTTCAATCAGATTTCTAAATCTCTTTTTCCCGCGAAAAGAGAGAGAATTAGGAGGGTTTGAATAACCCACCAACTCTAATAATCAAATCCAAACTAGCAATCCGAAGACTCAACCCAACGTAACCCAACTCGAAAACATAAGAGTTGGATTTCACACTTCATTTCGATCTTTCCATAGCAAAATCGACCGACCCGAATTTTCAGTACTAGTGTTCTTTTCCTCTCTCGTTTGGCTTCTTTCCTTTTCATTATGGCAGAAAGACAAAACACTATAGGGTGATGTGAAGCAATAAAGAAGAAAGTGGAAGAAGAGAAAGTGTGCTAAAATCCTTTCCCTTTCTCTCTTGTTTGATTTGAAATTTGTATTCTTTTTGAAAAAACCAACTTTCTTTTTGCTTTTTCTAATTTTTACAAGGCCTTTGTTTGGTTGGCCACAAATTAAATCCACAAAAACTTGATTTCCGTGGTTGAATTTTATTTTCCAAAAGACAATTTCTATGATCGTGAAGTGAGAGAAGATAGAGGAGACTTTATTAGTATTGAAAAAAAAAACCACTTATAGATTTTTTTTTCCCAACAAGTTTGTGGGATAGTGGGGCTAAGTTTTAAAGGAAAAAAAAAATAGTGCACATCTTTTTGTTTAGTTTTTTCCGTCGGGTTTGATAAATGATGGAACCGACTTACTTGTTTTGCTTTTTAGTACAACATATGCGGATGAGAGATCGAACTCAAAATTTATTAGTTGGAGATATATGTTAATTACCGTTGAATTATGCTCGTTTTGGAACCAACCTACTTGTTACTTTGGTATTGATCGATTTAGTAGATTATTAAAAATTTGACAGCAAAAAAGGATGAATAGATGAAAGTTTGATAAATGATAGAACCGACCTAATTGTTACTTTGGTATTGATTGATTAGTAGTAGACTAATAAAAAATTAACAGTAAAAAAAGATGGATAGATGAATGCATAAAGGGAGAATGAGGAAAAAAGAGTTTTTTTTTTTTAATTATCATTTCTGCTCTTTTTTTATTACAACATGTGCGGGTGAAGATAAGTCACAATTTTTTAGTTGGAAATATACGTCAATTACTACAAAGCTATGCTTGTTTTAGCAATTATTGTTTCCTTGTTTATTTTGTTTTTAGACTCTTTTATCTTTTAGGCACGTAATTCTGTGTTTTATTTCCTTAATAATGAATGCTTTGTTAATTTTCAAGTAATTAATGAATTGATTTAATAACTAATTTTATCACAGAAACAAAAAAAAAGATATATAAAATAAAATCAATAAAGCATTACCATGCCATCCTAAGAAATTATAAAATCAATTAAAAGAATATCCAATCAACGTTTCACTATCTAGAAAACTAATGATATTCATTTGAAAAATAAATAAAAAAAACTAATGATATTGTATTTACTATTTTGGCCTTCCTTTTAGCACAATTTTAAAAATTCAAAAACAAATTTTTTATGCTCAAAAAATTATATTTACGAAATGGTATGAAAAGTAAACTTAATTTCACCGATTAATTTTAAGCAATGGATATGAATTGACTTTTTTTAATTATTTGATAATTAAATACAACGATCAAGGCATATTGTTGTCGGAAGTTCGATCTCCATTCTCACGTTACTATAATAAAATAAAAATAGTATTTAAATTAGAATGTGACATGATAAAAAAAAATCTGTAGACATATCTATTTGGACACGTAAGTGGTATGGATCTCTGACTATTTTGGTTTTGATATTGACAATTTTTAGGGCATTTTATTTTTGTTCTTTTTCAACACTGATGGTTCACCCTTTATTTTTATAATAGATTTAAAATCCCAACGTTGTCTCTTTTGGAGTCCAAAGCAAACGTTTTGACTCATAATCACTTACAAATAATATTTTTAGCCTTTAAATTTGTTTTATTCCAATCCTTGCAACTTTGTGAATATTTAAATTTTGAACTTTTAAAATCTCTATTTTATTTTTTATAATCTAATATTTATCCATCAATATGTTAAGGTACATCTTCAAAGCCACAATATTATTAATTTGTTAAAGTAGCTTACAAATCCAAGACATTTAACCCTTACAATTACATTTGTAACTAAAAATACATTGTTATTTACCTTTTTAGTTTTCTAAATTTTTAGGTATAAAATCATTTGAATGCAAAAGGATATTCATCAATTTTACATTTATAAGTGTAATTTTCCCTTTAAATACTATTAATTTTAGAACCTACGACCCAAATGTAAAAGAATTCATGTAATAATGAAATTTATTTGGAACAATTTTTCCCTTTTTTACATGTTGGAAAATTTTTAGTACTATGTAGTTGAAATTTGTTTCCATACGTCTCCCTCCATTAATTGTTTGTCATAACAAATGTATTTAAGAATAATGTAGAGCCCCTAAAATAAAATAATAAATCACTTAATCATGTGTCAAATTGTGAATGGAGGAAGTAGCTATTCGTCCTTCCTTGAAATGGAACTTTCATGCTGGAGCAAGAACTAGCATGAAAGTCGATCTATTACGACCAAAATTTTCCCATACTAATGATTTAGAATGCTACAAACTGAAAGTAGAGCAGAAAATTTTGGGGAATTGATGAAAGTCTGATCCAATTCTTCATCTCCCTAAAAGAAGAAGATTGGATTAATAGCATAAACTCTTCACTATTCAAAATTACACAGCAATCAGTCCAAAAAAATCCAGGGGAATATCCACCACCCCCTTCTCACAACAAGAAAATCAAAATACCGGTTCAGCCCTCTTTAGATGAAATACTAAATCACTATACTTGTAATAATCAGCAAAAAAGGATAGATTGAGATCCGACTGCAATGGTAAATAGAGATAAGGAACGCACACCTGGGAGCGATTCCGAATTTCGCTTGTCTATTTTATTCACTTCACGATGCATATCTTGATGACGGAGGCAGCTCCGATACGGTGAAGTGCAACAATGGCGTCGCCAGGATTGCACAGTCCCTTTCCCATGGCTGATTTCAGAGCAGCTTCTAGTATCACTTCTGTGGATTCGGCATCAGTGGCCTTTGCAGATCCTTCAGCAAGTATGGGAATCAAGCCCCTGTGGATCAGGCTGTGTCGGGCTGGGGCCTCATCGCTGCAGGTCCAATCAAAAGAATCAGTAGTTAAAACAGGGACGACGACTGAGAGGATCGGAACAGCTGGCCTATACTTGGCAACCAACTTTGCTGTGGTTCCACCACGAGTCAACACGACAATGAGCTTCGCTTTTGCCTTGTTAGCGGTTCGAACAGCTGAGGATGCAAGACTCTCCAATGGGCTCATTGGAAGTGGGGTGGCCCTTATCATCTCCTTAAAGATGACCCCATAGTCCAAGGATGATTCTGCTTCAATACAAATACGAGCCATGATCTTGACAGCAAGTTCAGGATATGACCCAGCTGCACTCTCACCACTAAGCATAACACAATCAGTGCCATCAAGAACGGCGTTAGCTACATCTGTTGCTTCTGCACGAGTTGGCCGTGGAGATTTGATCATTGATTCAAGCATTTGGGTGGCTGTAACCACAGGTTTGCCAGCAAGATTACACTTGTAAATCATCATTTTCTGCGCCAAGAAGATCTTCTCAACTGGAATTTCCATTCCAAGATCACCTCGAGCAACCATGAATGCATCAGTCTCGCGCAAGATTTCATCAAAATTGATAACTCCCTCCTGGTTCTCAACCTTGGGTATCCACAGCAAAAGATAAATAACCATTAGATCCAAACAATATGTAATGCAACAATATTGGAAATAAACATTGTTTTTAAAGTAAGAAATATACTAGATGAAAAGCATGTACAAAGAAAGACTAAATATTGAAAGTATGCATATAAAATGCCCAATATGGTTGCGAGCAATACCTTGGCATCAAATGTAACAACTCATTAACTGACAACCCACTCAACTAGCCCACATTGATGTATGAATCAAACGAAGAATCCAAAACTTTTGTGCACAAAGCATGCATACATGGAAGCAACAACAAAATAAGGATTTCGCAAGGCAGAAAGCACCAAATCAAAGCCAGCTGAGCAGCTCCTAATGCATTTAGTCGTGTAATACTGATTTCCACGATGAAAATGTACAATTCCTAACCTAAATAACAAAGTAGTCAAGCAACCGCATGCAATGTCTAAAACTATCCAAGACTGTCTAACCATAAGAAGCAACAGATGATGATAATTATCATTGTAGATAAATAAAATAAGAACTGGAACTGGAAGCACAATACAGACCTTTGACATCAGTTTTATATGCTTTGAATGGGGGCCAAGAACCTTGCGGACATTGACTAGATCAGAACCCTTACGGACAAATGAAAGAGCAATCATATCGATACTGTTGGGAACACCCCAATCGAGAATATCCTCTTTATCCTTATCTGTCAGAGTAGGAAGATCCACCACTACACCAGGAAGATTCACATTCTTTCTTTCTCCCAACATGGCAGTGTTTTCACAACGACATCTCACCGTCCCACCTACTGCATCACAAGACAGGACAGTGAGGGTGATGGTGCCATCTGAGCACAATATAGTATTTCCTGGCTTCAAGTCAACAGCAAGCTTCTGATAACTCATTGAGATCATTTTCTCATCCCCCTTGATGCTATAATCTGTAGTTATGATAACTTCCTGACCTTCCTTCAGTTGAATAGGTTTCCCATCCTTCAGGAAACCAGTTCGAATCTCTGGTCCCTACCATGGTGAATAAGAGGAGAAGCATCATGAGAATTCAGTATGCAAATGCCAAAAAAAAACAAAAAATTAAATGAACCTAGTACGCCAGGAATTTTTTTAACTTGATGCATTTTTTTTTCAGAAGTGCAAGTATTTTTTAATACAGTATATATTTGATCCTCAAGCTCCAACTTTACCAAGGAAACAAACATGTGTCGCCTCAGATAACCAAAGGACTATACAGATGTTTAAGTTCTCTAGTTAAAATGTTTGCATGAATAGTAGCAAAAAGACAGTATTAGGCAAACTCTCCTACAAGACATCGTCTTTGCATTAGACATTTTACACGCAAAGGATCATGAAAGTGTTGCAAGATAGGTAAGACTTCAGAATTTAAAGTTCAGGAGTTGGAAAAAGAAATAAAAAGGCTTCCAAACACTATATTAACCTGACCACAGGCAAGTGAAAATACCAAAAGGAGCTGTGCCAGTATATCTACCACCAGCAACAAAACTGCCAAATATGATGATATTCATACATATCAATACCATCCAACTACACAAACTAACAGCAAATTGTTACTCCACAATCACTTATTTAGAGGCCATATATAGCTTTTGAAAATCCGTCAATATGTACCAGATTTAAAGTGAAAAATCATGCAGCCAGCGCAACTAATTCTCAGACTAAGATATAGATTGAATATTTTTCGTAAACTGCATATCAGCTTATCAGGTTGTCTGAATTTCAAAGGGAACCCAAAATTTACTTATTTGCAATAGGGAAAAAAATCTCCAGAGACACCGAAAGGCGAATAATACAAGATTTGCCCCAAGTGTCACCATTGTATTTGATATGGTGGTTTTCGTACAACTAAGATGGTGTCAATTGTCATTGGATCTTGACGTGAAACAAATGAGAAAACAATTTCAACGAGGTTCTTAACCTTGCAAGTGCATTGACAAGCAAAACATCAGGAATTTTCATATTCCACAATCTATAATCCAGATCGTTCTTGCATCCATTTTCAAATCACCCAAGCCAGAACCAATGATAAATATTAGAGAAACATAAAATACCATCTCGAATTATCGCATGCCTCGTCATTTTTTAACAGAGACCATAGCGGGAAAAGAAAAATACCTTGGTATCGAGCATGACGGCGCAAAGGATTTGAGTATTCTGCATGGCGGCCCTGAGATTGTTCAAGGTTTCTTGATGATACTCATGGGTACCATGAGAGAAATTGAAACGAGCCACATTCATGCCAGCCCTGAGAAGCTTCTCAATCATAGGCACCGATCGGGAAGCAGGTCCCAGAGTACAGACAATTTTCGTTTTAGGGATACGTCCATCACTAGGAAGTTCCTTGAGAATCCCCTCAATATCAATATTGGCCATTTGCTACTGCTTCCTCTTCGCTAGGGTTCTGTAAATCAACCCAAAAACGTGAAACATATATACAAAAAGAAAAACAAAATGGGAAAAAAAAATCAATCAATCCAGGATAGGTAAATAGAATGAGATCCGAAAAACTCGAAGAGTAGAGATTAACTGATAACTCAAGGAACAGAAAACTAGGAAGGAAACATCAAAACATCAAAATCTATGACAAGTTTGAGAAAAAGAAAAACAGAAACAGAAAAAATCGGAGACAAAGATGAATATCCGAGAGAGATCTTCATCTACCTCGTGTTGGTGAAGAACAGATTTGAGATCAACTGAACTTGTTCTTGTTGTTATTGTTCTTGTTCTTGTTCTTCAGCTGTGTCTGTAGCGTGGAGTTGTGTGAAATGGAGAAGGCCTCAGGATTCCGCTACCACCGTTTCTGGTTCTTCCCTATACCGCTCCGTAAAACTATATATTCAACAGAGAATATTTGTCGAAATATTGACCTAAAAATTGAAAAAAGAAATGCTAATATGGAAAGTGGAAACTTCCGTAAATAAATTAAATTATTTTAAAATTTTAAACAGAAATTAAAATTTAAACATTTTTCTTAAGGGCGAAATTTGCTAAATTGGAAAACAAATTTTGTCCCTATTTTTACTAAGGTAACTATTAAGTCAAATTAGCAATAATTTTGTTAGGATAATTTAGTCCCTGTAATTTAAATTTTGTAATAATTTAATTATTATCATAAAAAATTCATCAAAATTAAGTGTCGATTTTTATCCTATAACAACTTAGTTTTTTAATTTATAAATACATTTGATTCATTATCGTTTTACATATATAAGAAACTTAACAAAAAATTCACAATAGAAACTAAATTGTAGACTAAAACTAAATACAGAAAACATTTTTAAGCAACAAAAAAAAATCTAAATTGTACCTGACCCTTTTTTTGATAATTTAAGATTTAAGAATTTGTATTTAATTCTCAACTTAAGAACAAATAAAATACATTTTTAAAAATATTTGTATGCAATTAAATAAAATTTTAAATATATCAGTATTTTTTTCTCTCTAGTTTCTACCTCAACTTTTAAGACTCAAATATTTTTATTTCAATTGTTCAATTTTGCATAAAAGAAATATTAATTTTACTTCATTAAAATCTCGACTAATCGAGCCGTGTTCGTGTATCCACCTCCAATTTGTTATATTGCAAATATAAATAATGTTTATGTATTTTAACTTTTTTTTTCTTTTTTGGAGTCAGTAAATATGATATTGGAATTCAATGAAGTTACCAAAATATGCAAGCAAGAAATAGAACTAAAAAAAACAATAAAATAATTTTTTGATATTTGGTTTTAATAGTACTCCTTTGCGAGAAAATAATTATTATTAAAAAAAATCATTCACATGAAAAATATGGGGGGAAAATAAAAATCCATGTGGGGTAAAAGCTGTGTGCGTGAGGGGAGGCGAGTGAGTGGCGTGGGACACGTGGATTGGATCTATGGCCCTCGATAACTATGGGCTACGGGAGATCGTAGGGACACCACGCGCTCTTCTTCATGATGGCGTTTCACGCGCCTCCCAATTAACTTGTGGGGCAAGCATAAGGGAATATTACTCTTAATATTCCACCTCATTTCCCTGTTTTTTCCTTTCATTTCTTCCAATCAAAAATTTTTTAATTAAATTTAATTCATTTTGGGACGACAATGCCATTGCCTTGCCACCACCATAATTGCGTCTACTCTTTTGAAATTTTCATTGTAAATTTACAATAACAATTTTTTATTATGATAAATTACGAGTTTAATCTTCGTCTCGAAATTTTGATACTCGTGTGTGTGATCGATAAATTTTAAAAATTTTAGTAATGTCTTTGAACTTTGTAGTGTGATTATATATTGTTTTTATTATTAGCTCTGTAAAGTAAATTTTAATGATACGATATGTTAGTTTATCATGGGTGCATTACTTGAAGTAAATAAACGACTAGACAAAAAGAAAAATAGTTTAAATGTAAAATTTGTCTCTCCCAAAAATTTATGGTTGTTTTGTCTTTAATATTGACCAATTGGGTTATGTTTGTTGATGTTAAGTTCAAATCCTATTTTGATTTCTCTATTTTCAATCGTGGTTCATTTTTGTTTCTATATTTTCGAAACATCTTCTATGATCTCATTACTTTAAAAATAATATATTTAAATATTATTATTACTATTTCAATATAGTGCAAACAAGGCTTGGATCTTAAATTGAGGACAAGAAAATGGTTGGAGGAAGAGATATGAAATATTTGGTTATAGATGAGAGAAAAATGAAAAAACTCCATAGAATGAACTTCCTTTTTAACACCATTAAATATTTGAATACTAAGACAGAGAAATGTTAAAATTAAAAAAAATTAAAAAAATTATTGAGTTGTCAAATATTTAAATGGCGGTAAGTAACCCAATTTTTTCACGTAGTTTTAAACTTTAGAGAGTTGAAAAACAATGGAAGCATAGCCCCTTGTTTTGGAACAATTAAGAAACCAATAGAAATAGTGGGTCAGTTGTTTCTGATTGGGCTCTTTCACTTTATTTCAAAACCACTTCTTATGTTTAACTTATTCCTTTTTTTTTTTTGGACTTCAAAATCTCCATTGTTTCTGAAAATAGACCATTGTTTTGTAATATCTATAATGATGTTGATGGTTTCTATAGAAGGTAGTGCACGAAAGTTGAATAGGTAAAAATCAACTTTAGCATAGTTCGACTGGTCCGATTAGAAGGTCATAAATTTGAATCCTCAGTCTACATGTTGTATTCAAAAGAAAATGTTCAACTAGCCCGACCAATAGGTCATAAATTTGAATTATCGATCTACATGTTGTATTAAAAAAAAAATGCTCAACTGGTCCGACCAAAAGGTCATAAATTTGAATCCTCAATCTATATGTTGTATTCAAAAGAAAAGTTGAAGGATTAAAATATTCAAAATTACATTAAAGTTTTGATATTTAAATTGATCATATTTTAAATACTGAAAGTTTATGTGCGTGGATGGACAATTCAAATACAACACAATGGATAAGATACTTGTTACCTTCATGACTACCCTCCATTTGTTAAACAAACAACTTAGATGTAAACCCAAATCTTAAATCTACCCTTAATCAACACACATGGTTTTAACTTGTCTGTGTATATCAATTTCATTAATAATTAATACCATAATTTAGCTGACAACTTGAGTGTAACTCAGAAAAATAATTCATGTACTACGAGAATATTACACTTGCTTTTACCTATACAAATAAATCTTTTATGTTGGTGGATCTCACATGGTTTTTAATATGATGCTGACGTGAGAAGCAACGAATGAAATGAGTATTCATACTCTCGTAGTACCAAAAAATTTCTTGCATAGCTCGATATTTCTTTGACAACCAAATGTAGTATGATCATTAATTAATGTGTGTGCAGACTGATCCGAACATTTACAGATATCAAAAGAAAAAAGAAAAGTGAGAAAGACTTTTGGTCAGCGTTATTGAGAAAAACAAAGGGTATAGATGGAAGAAGAAACCACTTTTCCAAAGTTTTTGAATTTTGAAAGAGAAGTTTCTAGAAAGTCGTGTGAGTCATTTAGTAGAATTACGCATAGCATGCCAAAACACCGTGGGCAATACCTTGGACTCTTTTTAAAAAGTTGCAATTCTTTACGTATTTTAAATGAAAATTTAGTTAATAACATTAGCATAAATAGATTACAAAATTTACTTTTTTCGTAACCTTCTCTTTTTAAATTTTTTTAATTTTAAGAAATTGCAGCAAACAATAATCATTGAATGAAAAAAGTTTAAAGTACCAAAAAAAATAAAAGAATGAAAAAAGTTTAAATCCTAGTTGAACTTTTACTTTAATTTATTTTAATCCTTATATTTAAAAAATGTTGATTCTAGTTCATATACCTTCAACTTTGGTTAATTTTAGTTTTTAAACGTTGATAACGTCCATTTTGGTCCTTCTGTTTTTTAAAATGTGACTATTTTAGTTTTTTTCATGGTCATTTTTATCTCTTATTTAGATCACAATTTTAGCCTAACATTTCAACCACTAAAATTTTTGAAATGTAGTCATAAATGTGTATTAATTAGAAGGTTTTCACTGTATATGTGTTAAGATTTTGTAAATAGATACTAAAATGATTGTTTTTAAAAAAATACAGGACCAAAACATACGATTCGAAACCACAGTGGATAAAATAAACAAAAGTTGAAAATACATTAACTAAAATGAACTTTTTGAAAGTATCAAAGACCAAAATGAACCAAGACCGAAAGTACATAAACCAAAATAATATTTAAACTAAAAAAAGTTACAGGTAAAACTTAGTTAATGCAAAAAAAAGAACAATTAAAAGGAATCATGAGAAAAATAGCAAAAAAAAAAAAATTGACAAAAAGATAAAGTACCTAAAGAGTTCAAATCCCCGCTGATGTTGTACTAGAAAAATAACAACAATGTTTATAGATGGCATTAAATTACAAAAATCAGAAGAAAAATTGTCCAACCAAATATGTCGTGGGCTTGCGGTTTAAATTGTTAGTTATTTATTTTTATTAAAAATTCATTAAAAAAAGGAGACAATATAATAATTTAGGTGCAGTTTGAAAACTCATTTAAATTTGTAGTCAAATTTTAAAAACAAAAATTACTTTTTTTTTTAAATTTTTGTCTAGATTTTAAAAATATTTATAAATACTACGTAACAAAAATAAAGAAACAATAATATTTTTAAATTTAATTTTAAAAAACAGAAAATAAAAAACAAAATAATTATCAAACCTTAAGATTAATGGATTAGTTAGTGTACATACTGTCACAGTCTGTCACACATCGAATCAATAATTGACCAAAATCATGCTTTATTTCATTATTATAAAAAGACAATATTCCAAAAGCTTAAAACAAATTAAAAATTAACAACTTACTTAGGAAAAGACCTCCTAGCCTCAAGGGGCCCTGGACGGTCATTTTTCCGGACCGGGATCGATAAGTGGAAGTCACAAAAAAAAATCCTGTGATTAAACTAAAGTTTGAAGAGTACATATGATATTACAATGTTATTGATCTTGGTTTCAAATATTCCAACCCAAATTGCATTTTCTAAGAGAAAAAAAAAATTGTTGAGGTTGAGATTAAATAATTGATCTTAAAAGAAGACAAAATGTGAGTAAATACAAGATATAATAGCTGGCAAAATTGGTCCAATAATTGGGAAAAGAAACTAACTCAGGAGAGCCATACCAGTGCTTGCTGCCTCAGCTGGAAAACTGATGATCCTTCAATGTTGTTGGCCATGGCTTCTCCCTCCTCTTTTTCTATGTTACAGGGCCACCAAATTCTGGAAACACCGCTGATGAACTCGAACTTGAACTCAGGCCACAGTGGGAGTGCTGATCCTTCAATTTACGGTTGTGATTTTGGCGCTTTCTCTAACCATGGTTTGGACGAAGAGCTCGCCTGCCCGGTATGAGGATCGAACCTGACCGAATAACAAGAAAATAAGAAGTCCCAGATGAACTCACTTTTGGATACATTATGAGAACACACACGCATCTCAGATTTTATTAAGAAGCTAATTCTAGAAGAAAGCTTACCAGGGGTCCACTAGCCACATATCGGAACCCAATCGACTCCCCGTATTCTTTCCAGAATGCGAACTTTTCGGGAGTGATGTATTCTTTGACAGTCAGGTGTAATGGGGTAGGCTGCAAGAGAACAACCGTGTCTTAACAAAAACGAGCGATTAAATTGTCGACAAGTGATGGGTCTACTGAAACTTCTAATATGCATGAGCTGATGCAGCCCTTGGTTTCTCCCAGAAGTTATCACACTATAATACCCAAGGGATTGCAAAAAATGATCCACATTACAACCATTACGATCAACAAAGGAAAAGAACTTAGAACAGTCAGAACTTGGCCAAATTCGGCCGGACTTCATTCAAATCGGTTCCATGGAAGGTAAGTTGAGCCAAGGACTATCATATTTCAATGTGAGGAATAATACATGTATCTATGAGTCAGACGGCTAAGGATGAACAAACCTGCAAATACTGGCCAAGTGTAAGAATATCCACATCTATGGCCCTTAAATCAGCTAGAGCTTCCTTCAATTCGTCATCGGTTTCTCCGAGGCCCAACATGATTGAAGTTTTAGTGATCATTCCCAGCTTGCTGTGCTTTGCATGTTTTAAAACGGATAAGCTCTGGTCGTACCTGCATAGTACCGAAACGTATGTGAGAATCTCGACCAGGTGAAGCATGCATAACTAACAAATTAAAAAACTGGTCAAGAAAATAAGGATTCCAAATACGTTGAACTGAAATCCTTCATTGGTTCTTCAGAAAGCAGATGTTCCAAGGTCTGAGTTATTTATCATGAAACGAGTAATAGAGAAAAACATAATTTCTTTTGGATCGTGATTTAAGATTCAGGAACCTGAAGGCAAAACTGTATTCACTTTTGGAGATGAATTTGCACAGTAAGTTAATTGGTGATGAAACTTACCCAGCTCGAGGATCTCTTACGATTCGTTGAAGCCGTTTCACAGTCTCGATATTGTGAGCAAATACATCTAATCCTGAGTGCACTAGAGTGTCCACAGCATTCAGGTCACCTCTAAAATCAGAAGTTAAACATTCAACCATGATCTCAGGCTTAAGTTCCTGCACAAGAGATTCATTAAGATGAATCAAACTTCCAGTAATTTTTCCAAGAAACCTTCAGTAATTAGAGTTTACAAATAAGAAGAAAAAAGAACCATGGTAGAAAAATCTGTTAGACCTTCATAGCTTTGACGGTCTGGGCAAAATGTCCACTTCCTCCATCGGGAATATCATCGCGATCCACACTTGTTAGGACAATGTAATCCACACTAAAAAGGAATATGGAAAAAGAATTCTACATCATTAAAAACTAATTACATCCATTAACTCAAAACAAGTATATTGAGAACAGCCAATATATGCCAAGCAAACCCCAGATGATATCAGGAATTCATTTCACTTCCCCTTCATGTTGAGATAAAGTCATTCAACCAGTAACAGCTCTTTCATCTTAGATTGATAGCAGAACAACAAATCATCTAGATATCAACAAAATGATAAAGAAAAAAAAAAAAGCTAGAACACTATATAGATTCTTGTTAATTGCTTTGCGAGTTAGATATAAGTCAGCATCATCGACACGAGGTCAAGTACGATAAACACCCATCAATTCACCCTTAATAGACAGAGGGAAGGAAGATTCTCAAGAAGGTATAAGGTAATCTAATTATCACATACCCCCAACTGGCAATAGCTTTAGCAGTGTTAATTGGTTCCATTGGATCAGGAGGTGCAGGGTTTCTGCTGGTTTTTACAGCACAAAATCTACATCCCCGAGTGCATGTATCCCCAAGAAGCATGATTGTAGCAGTTGCAATCCCATCCCCTCCACCATTCCAACACTGCCAAAAACATTAGAATTATGAGGAAAATTCTTAATTCTGCAGCTTCATTGACACAAACCCAATTCCAACTCGAAACCAGATAACTGAACTCGTTTGATAATCATTTCGTTTTTTGTTTTTTGTTTTTGATAATTATGCTTGATTGCTCGTCATTTCTTTAGTATAGTATGTTTTCACCTTTCTTCAAATACATTCAAATTCTTACCCAAATTCCAAAACAAAAATGAGTTTCTGAAAACGATTTGAAAAACATAACACCAAAAACAAAATGATTATCAAACTGGCCTAAAAGAACCCCAGATAGAATTTACTACCCTGAGCTAGCTGTTAATCATAACCAGTCGATAAACACGAGATCTTAAGTTCTTTAAATCACCATGAATAAAACGAATCAGTGTTCGAAGTTAAGAGAAGAACCTCTCCAATATTGGGGCATTGAGCCTCCTCGCAGACAGTATTGAGATTCAATCGAGACAACGAGTCCTTGACCTCCTCAAACTTCTCTCCCTGAGGAGCGCGCTGCCTCAACCAACCAGGCTTCTTCACGCTCGGGTCTCTGCCGGTGTAGGGGCCCATTCCGCCGGGATACGGGCCGGCCTTGGAAGAGCCGTCTCCCGATTCCATATTCTCACTCACCTTCGAAAATGGCAATGAAGAAGAAGAAGAAGAAGAGTGCGCCGCGGCGGCCGAAGAATGCACACCCTCGCATCGAATTACCGAAACCGGCGGGCAAAAACGGCCGGAATAATTGGAGAACTTGTGGGGTTTAGGAAATTGGAGAGGAGAAGGAGAAGAGGGATTTGAAATTGAAAGTGAAGGACGAATCATTCTGAACTGAATTCTGTAAACCGAAGAAATCTATCGGTGTGAGAAGTGTCCAAAGAAATTTGGAAATTTGATATATGAATCGAACAAGAACAACAGAAGAAGAAGAAGATGTGTTAAGGCAGTTGGATCAGCAGAATGCTGCTTCGATTACTCCGTCCAACTGCCGGTGGCTTGTTTTCTCATTTTCGTCTGTTTGGTTGCCAATTTATGTGTTCAACTTTCCATTAATAAACAGCAATAATATTTTGTCTACTTTTTTTTTTTGTTTGGAGATTGAAACTCCCCGTATTTTAGTCGCTACTTTTTAGTACCTGTAGTTTAGAATTTTTGTTCATAAATCTTTTATACTTTTACCAGCATAAAATATCGAATTCATCTACTAACCATTTTAGTTGCTTTATTATTATTTTTTTAAATCTCATGTCAATATGTAGGGATAAAAGAGGTTTTAAGCCCTAAAAAATTATTTTGAATTAAATAACATCATGTGAAGTGCAACAATGTAAGATATATCTTAATTATCGCTGAGTTAAGCTCATGTTGCCTCCTAAATTGAATCTTTAAATCTTAAACATTAAGAAAGAGGAAATATAGAAAAATACGTGCTAGATAGAGGGTGAAATAGAAAGTACGTGGTGGAGGGAGGCAGGGTGGCCCTTGCTCCCCTCCTCTGTTTTTTCTTCCCATGGTTTTTTCATAGGGTGTTGCTCTCTGCTTTGTTTCAATTCTTTCATGGTTTTTTTCAATAAGCAAGTAGCATCGATCAAAATAATACAGGGAACTCTCTTACTGCTGTAGAAACAATTTTCGAGGAAGATCCTTCTTCCTCATTGATTTATGTGATGACCGACAATGGTCTGGTGTCAAGATTTTCCCGTTGGATGTTGATAGTATCGTTGCGACTGACAAAATCAAAGACAATATTGTTATGTATGGTATGTGGCTTCGTCACTTAGGTGTTTTGAAGAGTTATCAGGCACGTAATTGAGGAGGGCACCCGATTGTGATCTCTTAGGATGACTCTTCATCTTCGTTGTATCTTGGTTTAGAGAACTTCCATAGTCCAGGAGCAAATAAAATAGAGCAAAAGATGGGCAATGACGAAGGTGCAGCGGCGATCAGCTCGAACATTGTTTTGGAATATGGGGAGACTATCGGTCTTAATTATATTAAGCGTGATTTGGAGAATCTGATGTAATTGTGATGCATGGTCATCACTATTCTGATGTAACACTTAGTGGTATTATTTCTTTATAATGCAGTCTTTGTTTCAAAGAAAAAGTATATTTTAAACGCCAAGTCTAACTTCTCAATTGAAAATTTCTAAAACTAATCAAAGCCCAAGGCTTTCAAGACTAATTGAAAAGAAACTCTTAAGAGTCATTCGATTGGGAAGAGTTTAGAGTCTCTTAGTCATACTAACTTAGAGATTTCAAGTTCGAACTTTCTAGTGAGCTTAACACCAAAGATTATTGATCTCTCTTAGATTTGGATATTAGAGTGGATAAAGGTTCAAAATGTCGAGAGATATGTCGACATGTCGCTCGACATGTTGACATGCTCGACATCGACATAGGGCGGGAAAAGTCGATTTTCCTCTCATGTCGTCGACGTGTCTTTTTTTTTTCTCTTCTTTTTTTAAGGTTATTTTATTTTAATCATCTTCCTACTATGTCACTACAGTCTATAATTTCTCACAACGTTTGTAATCTTAATCTGTTCAATGAAACATTCGCATTTTAATACTCTATAAAGTATAACTAATAAAATTTGGATTTTGCTTTATTGTAATTTCTAATCCAATCTAGTCCTTAGTTACACAATTTAACAATATATATGAAATATTGACATATATAAAGATTGAAATAATCATAGAATTTTTAAAAAATAAAATATTATTATATACAAATAGTGGTGAAACTTAATTAATACCAAAAAGATGATCTCGAAGGATCTAGTGCACTATCTTGATCACTTTGATATAAATTACGATGATTGACACAATCACGAGGTTGAGGTGTTTGGAAATTGTATAAATTTGATTGGAAAGTTGGATTGATGATTGATTTGAAAATTTGTTTGAAAAATGTGTAAATTCAAATTTGAAAAGAGGAGTAGGTAAAAAGTAAACAAGTATGAGTTAATTATAATTTAGAAATATGTTTGACAACCAAGTCGGTAATTATCTCATTTCCAAATGAGTCCTATTACGAAAAGCACTAGCCAAAATTTTACAATTAAAGTATATAATTTCCATCAATCTTCATTAAAGGAAAAAATCTTTTTTCGATATTTTCATCGACATCGACATTTTCATAAGTAAATGGTAAAAAATGGTCATATTCTTATGGTTAAAGGTGATCAATTATAAACTAATTAAACTACAATTCAAGTTTTATTTGCTAATTCAAAAAATTTCCATCAATTTCCACAATTTTCATTATTTTTCCCGAAATATCCATCAACATGTCCGTAAAATCAGGACCTCGACATTTTCATCGACATCGACATTTTGAACACTGGAGTGGATGCAGGTGTCATGGGTATAGGACTGGAAAGCTCCGACTCCCAAATATCCAAAAAAAAGACTAGTAAAAGAAAGTTAAAACTAGAAGTTAACTTAATATCAACTAAGTATAACTCAACTAGTTAAGACATATTCTTGATGGCTCAAACGATCTAGACACAATACCGAAGTAAAAATGTAAGTTCTCAACAATATATCCCACAATTCAACCTCAGGTAATCCCCACCCCACCCAAAAATAAGAATTATCCACTACAAAAATTTCATATGGCTCCCATAAAAACATGATAAGTGGCTTGGCTTTATAGTCTCACTTCCCCACCAAAACTACATTATCTTAGTCATTTCATGCATCAGATGAGTCATCTTTTAAATCCTCTGAATCTGAAATCTCAGCCATCTTTTGAAGAGAATCCATGTCCCCAGCTTCAGAAAGTGTGTGTGTTCTAAGTTTTTCTGCATCTTCACTGAAAACACACAACAAAACTCATATAAGTCAACACTAAAACGAAGATACGTAGTTTCAGAAACTTGTGTTGAAGAAAAGTTTTGAAGTTCCCATCTACAATGGCTCATTGAAATCAAAAGTAAAGTAAGACAACTTTTTAAGGACAGAAACCTACTCTGTAACACCAAATATTTCTTTGACGGTTAAAGAGCTATCTCTCGAACAGAACTCCGGCAGCTGTGCGACATCCAGGCAAATCATCAAACGAGTTAACTTTGGAACAAAATTGTAATATGATGAGAGAACCACGAGCAATAAATCTCAACATGTTTTGTCAGGACGACATACCCGAAAAAAACTAATGTTATGAATTATGTAAAAGGTGATACCGTTATGCCATCCCAGAAAGGTTATGTCTTTTAACTTTCTTTCATATTGTCCCCTCACAAAATTTGTCATGTTAAACATGTCTACTAATGCAAAGGACAGATTATATAATGCACGGGATAGGAGTCTTCTCAATTCAAAAACTTCAATTTCATTGATGAATGAAATATACTAAAGGTGATTATCCGTAGCTCGATTACAAAAAGCCATCCAGTTTGACATGAGATCATTTAGACTATAATTGATGAAGGGGAGTAGAAACATTTACACCAACCAAAAGCTAATAATAAAATTCTATCGTAGAAGTTATTGAAAGAGAGGGATTTATCAGGAAGGTTCTAATCAATTGCGCCCGTATAATCACATGCAGTGTCTAAAATTAAAATATTTTTCCATACTATGGAAACATATTTTACTTTTAATCGCATGCAGTGTTAAAAAGAGCTCAGAAGACCATGTTTTTTGAACTCCGTTTAAATCCAGATACCATTTGGTTTACTAGAGAGAGAGATCGTCAAACAATTGTCCGTGACTTATCGAGATTGAATAAAAAACATTTTCAGAGTAGATAGAAAGATCAAGAAAAAGTGGATCATGTATTGAAACACAAACAGAAAAATGATGAAACAGAATCAAATTTCAGGAGTTATGCACAATCTACTGTTCATCCTACCAACCTCAGACAGATAAAAGATTTTGCCAAAAAGGGCCTGTACGGCTAATTTTCTCTTGAAACCCTTCTCAGTATAACCTGACATATTCATAACAACCGGACCTGAAAAATACAGAACAGTTATCAGAAAGACAAATTACGTGAATGTTCATCTTACACCAATCTATCAATATTTATTAGAAAAAAAAAATACTAGAAAATATCTAACGGTTGTAAGGGTGGTATTCATATTATTGCAGAAGTAATAGTAGTAAGAGAAGCAATAAATGGACAAGAAGTTAATAGACAGTCGCACAAAGAGACTGCCTATCTATAATAGTTGATCATTTAAGCTTTCTAAATAAAAGGTTAAGACTAAATCCATCCAGACTTGCTGGCTTTGCCATTAATAGATAGTTCGATCTGAAATACCCAATTGAACAGTCTGGAATCTCCAGGAATGCGGGTCCAATTCTATTGAACCAGCTGCAATTCAAAAGAATTTTAAATTGAAGTGTCTTGAAAGAGAAATTACTTAGTTTTTCAGAGAAGTTTCACTACTTTCTGCAAATTGGCTATTTTCACATGACCATGCCAAGCATTTTCTATCAAGAGAAAACTAAAATACCGATAGTCTTTCTGAGAGGTCTCTCTCACCTACAAGATAACTAATTCCAAAATTTTTACCTATCCTCTAAGCTCCCTCTATTTACAACTAACTCATCCTAACAAACTACCAAGTATTTACAA
>NW_019104500.1:1654413-1695057 GCF_001995035.1 Momordica charantia | reverse complement strand
AAGAACACGCTTTCCAAAGTCCCCTGGTAGATGATAGAAGTATAAATAAACAAAGAAGATCATATCACCTTTATCTCTCTCAATCCTTCTTGATACCTCATTCAGAATTTCAGCGACCTGCACGTCCTCCAATGCAGAAGCTTTTCTCAGCTGAATTAGGTTGGCAACCAATTCAGGGTTGAAAGGTTTCTCGTTCAATGCATAACGGATGTACTTCCGCAAAATTTCATCCACACTGAAACCTGTCTGGAATGGATAGGATTTAGTTGTTACAATCCATAATGTGAAATGTCCTAGCATGAAGTGATCAATGAAGACAATCAACTCTCATATACGCTGTAAAGAAAACTAGTGTAACTATTCCTCCTAAGATCCTTTGGTAAAATCTGGTTCAGTGGACCTGTGAGAAATTAGGGAATAAAGGAATAGAAGAACTTTCCGCAATATTCATAGAGATTCTGTAAATTCTTTTGATATGGCTGTTCCTGTAAGCTCCAATTTAAGCACACTCTAAACCTTTTTGTAATTATTCCTCCCTTCAAAAATTCACCAACTGAAGGCCTAAAAAAGTTTTCATAAGCTCCTTTAGTTCGAGGATTCCCCCTCATTTCATTTCTCCCCTATCTTTCCCAAGTTCTTAAATGGGAAGTTACTGTACTGTTGCCTCAAAAGAAGAAGAGACTGACCATCCATGTCAGAAAAGCTAAACCAGACAAAAAGCCTCTTACAAAGAAAAACCAAGCTATAATTGAAGATATGAGATATTTAATACAAAACATGGCATTATTTGAAGAACTCAAGATACTTGGACTAGATTTAGTTGATGACAAGAATTATCGCTTCATGGTTACAAGTACAACATAAATTTTACTTGATAATGAAAGAATCTGTAACAGATCTAACCTTCTGCACAATTTCGCTAAGAGCCTCAGGTTTCACTTCATCTCTCCCTTTCTGAAGCAGCTCATCTACTGACTTGCAGAGAATAGCATTTTTTGTGACCTGAACAATATCAACTCCAATCAGTGTAAACTTTATTTCTATAAAAGTGGCACTGACACAGAAATCCACCCGTTGCTGGCACAAATCATTCACATTAGGCACTAGAACTAGATTTTAATCTCAGCCAACTCTCTCTTTCTCACTCACGATTAAACAACTCTAGCATCACAATAATATCAAGATTTAACGATTAAACTGTGAATTTTAATATGTAACAATTTAGTGACTGTAGTATAAAATTATATTTTAATTTTCAAACTTTAGTATATAACGATGTAAAAATCTCCTTAAAATTCAGGCATCTTACATATGTAAACTGATAAATTTCATATGTTATGAAATTTTAAGCACTACATTACATTCTAAAAATCATATTCACCTATGAGATTTATTAGGGCAGGGACTAAATCTAAATAATTACAAATTTGAAATTACGGAGACTGAATCATATTAGGAACTATGTTGTCAAAATTTTAATAACCAAGTTATTGCGTCAGTTTAGAGATCGTTACCGAAGTACACGACCTAAAGTAAATTCAGTTGCAGAGGGGGATGAAAGCAAGTGAGAGAAGGAAGACCTTTCTCCGGCGTTTTTCTTTGGGGGAATTTAATTTCCGAACGGTCTTAACAAAAGCGATGACAAAGGTGACGCCCAAATAAGCCAGAGGAACCGCAAGGATCCAAGGCAACGAGCTCTGACCAACCCTAGGCCCAGGAATTGCCTGAGTGACGGAGCCAGTGAACTCAACGAGGTCCAAGGCCTTCTCCTGAATCCATGGCAGCTCCTCTTCCACCTCCACGAATTCCTCTTCCTCTCCGTGAGTATTACTGCCCTTGGAACTCGTAGATACCTTTGTCGCTGCAGGAACTGCATCGGAGTCCTTCTTCGCCGCTGTTAACAGGAGTGCTGTGCGCTTCGAAATGGTGAATGGGGGAGAGGAAGAAGAAGGAAATGGTGATAGAAGAGACTTGGGGCGAGGAAGCAATTGGGAAGCGTAGGAACAGCAGCAGGAACAGGAACTGAGGGAAGCCATGGCTGAAGGAGGAGGAGGAGGAAGAAGAAGCTCGTTGGTGAAGCGCTTTCTGGGTTTTATCGTCTTCGCTTCAACCACACCGAGAATGTGCAGAAACTCTTTTATTTTTTCAGATTTTTTTTTTTTTGACAGATAAAATAAATGTCACGGTTGACGTTGATATTGATAAATATTTATCTAAAAGTTAGAAAAATATAAAAATAGTAAAAAATATTTAAATTAACCGATAAATATTTTTATTTTTAAATAAATTTAAGATGATTAATATTAATATTATATATATATATATATATATATATAAATGACATTTTTCATATTTTATCAATTTTTTTTATAATATGACGAAAATGTTGATTTACTCTGACAAATATTTAATACCAAATACCATGAACGTCACTACTAATTATTTTAAATTTGTGTTTAAATAATATTCTTACTCTATCAAAAGTTTCGATTATTTATTTTTTAAACAAAGGCAAAATTTATGAATATTTTATGTAAGTTAACCCATCTTTTATTATTAAGTTCTAACATAAATAGCAATTATTTTAATTTGGTGTCAATATAAAATATAATTTTAATCCTTAGACTTCATCTAATTTTCACTCTCTCTCCGTCTAAATGACTTCAATCAGTTTTCTGTTTAAATTTAAAATTTGTACACATCAGTCTTATACTTTTAATAAAAATCCACATTTAATTTTTGAAAAAAAAAGTTTGATGCACTTAAAATGTGAAATAACTCCATTATTTATCAATATGTTATATTTATATTTAGTTCTCGGAATTAAAATTAAAATTTCAATGTTAAATGACTAAAATAGAAAATAAATATTAATTCCAAACCAAAATCAAACCTTAAAAAAGACACACATAAGTTTTATATTTGTCTCGACAGACCATAGAAAAAGGTTCCAATGGCTGTTAAAACTCATATAATAGGATATTTAATAAATAAATTACAAAACAAGTAGATAAATACAATATGTTAGTCTAGTTAATAATAAACTACCGACCTAAACATAACTTCAAATCTCCACCCTAAATAATGTAATATTAAGAAAAGAAAAAAACAAATAATATATTACAAATATTTGAGTTAAACAGGTAAAAGTGGAGATTCAAACTTACGGTCGAAAATATATTTAATTGACTTATGCTCAGATTGTCGTTGCTGCATTGAAGCCATAATTAAAAAAAAAGGCTTTTGAAAAACCATTTGTATCTGCTTAAGCGATATGAAGGGAGTTCATCATGTATCAAACATTATCTGGCCAAAATTCCCTAAAAAAGGCCCTCTCAAATTCCTTCTCTTGAAATATCCTATCTTCCTCTTGCATCTTCCTCCTCCATTTTGATAGCGCCTTTGTTTTCTTCGAAGGAGGATGTTCCTAGAGATCGAAAATAAATTAGGTTAGCTATACTTCCTTTTTTATTTTTTTCCTAGCAATTATTTTGAGTTTGTGGCGAAAATAAATTACGTAGAAACTTTCAAAGATGACCATGTCAAAGAATTTGAATTATCACAGAGAAACACGTGTAAGTTTTGCACGTTGCAGCACATTCAAACCCAATGAAAGCTAGCTTATGAGTTGTTATGAGCAAGTGATCTACGAGATCCAACAGAACTAATAAATGTTTATGGAAAATTTCACTTCATCCCTTTGGCAAAAAGTTGCTCGATTTTTTCTTAGAAAGCAAATTGCTTGATAATAAGCTTCCATTACCAAAATAAGTTGAGCATGGTATCAAAGCCAACAATTTCAACTATCTTGGACTCGAAAATAATCCAGGAAAAATACAATATTCTTAGGCTTTTATGTGGTCAAACGTCAAAGGTTTAGAGAAAATGTGAAAACACTTCCCCTTCCACTATCAATGCAGTAAAGCCTTGGCTTAGGTAATTCTATTGGAAGGAAATTATAAAGTATATAATGATGAGTAATCAAAAGTTGGACGAATTATTGAAATGTCTAAGTTGCGGCGTTCCCCTTCTCGTCTGATTCTTTTTGTAATTATACTCGTGTTTTAATTCTAATTGGAAAGCGGAAGCTTTACCTGGTTATTTTTCCTGTCAGAGGCTGCAATATCGATAGTTTCTTTAAGCTTCTTCTTCACTTTATCTGCTCCCAAGCCTCGTTTATTATTCTTTACAGATGTTTGTACGGGTTCCAACCTTCCCTGCTTGCATGAGAATTCATACAGTTAGTTTTCAAGAGTAAAAAACGCTGGAGGATAGCAAGAAAACAAAAGGGCGTTACCATGACCTAGTTTACATCATAAGAGGAAACAGCAGTGTTTTTTGTTTTAAAAAAAACAACAACAATAAAACAAAATTTTATGTACACCAAGAGGAAGAAACAAAGACACTATTCTCCAATATGACATCCATCTAATGTTACCCTCTAGAAAAGTTCATATATTCTTTCTTTTTCTTTTTTTATAACCAGGAGTTAGAACTTTGCTCCTCTGTATACAGATCTGAGAGACATCAAGGATTTTTTTGTATTAAGTTCACTCGAAGGTTCGAATGTTGCCCTAACTGCATTTAGCACTAAATTTTAGTCGTCATTTTGAAGAGGTAACCACCAACAAAGGCAACAGGTAAATAAAGCAAGCAAAGTCCAATGAAAATAAAAAATATGCTACAAGAATCCATCCAAGTTCTGGAGTGAAAAAGCACCAAAGGAAGTGATGGTCTACTGCAGAGACAAGCCAAAATAGGGGAGAGTGGGAAGGTTCATGGACTTACCACATGGGGATCAAAATTTTCTGCAAAGAAAATTCCTCTAGTAGCTTTTAAATTTATAATTATTTTTTTATAAGAAACAAAAAATGAATTGAAGAGAAGAGAGGTACAGCCTAATGGCAGGGGAAGATAGAACCCCTCCCCCTAAAGAACTGATGGAATTGTTTTATAAACAGAAAATAAAAAGTTGATGAAATATTAACAGATAGATTTAAAAAAATAAATACATTTCTTTAGGAAACGAACAGGTTGGAGTATTTCCCAACTTCCCAAAAATGAATTGGTCTTTCCCCATGGAAAATACTCCCTGCTCGACCATACCCTAGTCAGGTAAGGAATTTTCCATCCCGACCAGTCCCCGCTAGTAATTTTGCCATTCTTATTTCTTATCAGATAGACAAGGCACAGTGAGGGAACCTAATTTAAAATTTATCTTTGGCTTACTGAAAACCTCCTAACGGAATGACCATAAAAAGACTCAGATTTTCTCGAATAATGATACTTTCCACCTAACCCTACCCTGCACACTTGGTGTTGGTGGTTGAACGACAGAGCAACTTGGGTAGGTCCAAGGTAAGGGATATAAACATGAAGGAGCCTAGTTATCACGTCTCCAGACTTCAAAAGCAATTCAATTACCACCACTTGATCATTTAAATTTCTCCTTCGGTCAATCCTTGACATAGAACTTGAATCCAAACAATCTCAAGAGAGGCATCCCTTGTTGTTAGAAACCACACAAAATCTAAGAAAAAGCTGAAATTTCTAACACCGACCAACACAAATAATACCCTTTCTTCAACATGGATTTTAGGACTTAGGATAGCTTTGCAGGGACTCCTAAAATAGCAAAAGTGGAGCAGAGGCTGCCAGTACCTCAACATCATCTTTATCTAAACCAAACTTACCGTCTTACTTAGCACAATCTTTGTGTACATGAGATTTTCATGTTATAAGATTCCTTGTGCAATTCTTTCAAAGTTATTGGAACTCTTTCCTCGTTTGAGAATCCACTCCTTCCTTCCCTTCCTACCATCATATAAACACCACCGCATTACTTACTCAGTATTTGTACAGTTACGTAGTAATAGGGCAAAGGTTCTAAATTCTTCAGTTTCCTTAAGCAAGTAACTAATTTTTTAATTTATTGAAGTATGTATGACTAGTTTTATTGAGAGTAAATGATAGAACATGAAAACTATTTGTAAAATAACCTGCTCAGAAACTCCAAGGCCCGTTCCTTCCCTCCAACCATGCTTCTTCAAAAGCTTCAAGAAGAAAACACAAAAACACAAAGGGAAGTCAGTATACAAATGAAGCTCAAAGATTGGAATGTGTGACCTAAGAAGAGAAAAGGAAGAGGTAAAAAGGGGCAAACACAATCTTTGCATGCTTTAGGACTTGATATATGTGATAGTGAGTGAAAGAGAGAACCTGAAACCCTATGTTCGAGGAATCAATGGCTGTAGCAGAAACGGTGCCCCCTGAGCTCGACTCAAAATTCATCCTTCCTCCTGAGGCACCATGATCAAAGACAACATCACCCCAAAGTAAAATAATGCCACATAAAGTGGCCCCCACCCAAAACAAATGCTTTTAGGTTCCTTGAATAACATAAGAAATTTAATTTATAATCTTCCTTAGTAGACATTAGTTATATTTATTTTTACTAGTGCATTGTGGAATCTAAAATGAAGATGTTTTCTTTACAATAAACCATTCTGTTAAAAAAATCTTGAATACAAGAGTGAAGTAGTCTCCCAAGAAACCAAAAGGTCTACAAAAAAGTGCCCAAATTGGTAAGAATAAAAGATTACAAAGTAGACTATAATTATAAATTCTTTGGACAAAACACACCAAAAATATGCTAGCTGCTAGGAATCTAGTGATATCCAAAAACTCTTAGAAACCCCTATCCCTGTCTTCCAGTATTCTTCAATTTCTTCCATCCAAAGTCCCAGAAAAAGAGTGTTAATCACGTTGGTTAAAAGTCATATCATACTGACGCTGGCACACGAAAACATGCAAAAATGAAAACTCAGAGTAAATGTGCACATGAACCAACAAATTATGAGCTAGTCTCTAAGTTTTGAATGTTCCTCTTTACGCTGAATGAGTTGAAGCTCATGACATAATCACGGTGAGTACTAAAAGTAACCATCAAACATTGGAAGCATAAGGTGGACCAGGTAATTAGTAAATCTAAGGCATAAGAAAGAGCTGAACCAGGTAATTAGCTCATTTCCACTATTGATTACTGCATAATCTTAACGAAAATTATTGCACCTTTCATTAAGTGTGCCTGGAAGTGCAAAGGGTACACCAGTCATGAGGGAGAGGAAATGAAACATGTCACCAAAACTCTACAAGTATAGCCAACTATTAAAAATCAACGACACTACGTGTAATGAAACACACAAGACAGTGAAGTTGCAAGGCCGTGCTTTTGTTACAGATAAAAACTTCCCGATGCACAATCGATTATGATCTTAAATTACTGATTATGCGTTTGAGCTGCATGTCTACCCTAGAACAAAGTACCACTTCAGTGGATAGATACTTATATTCATTATGACTACAAAATCAAAACAAATATTCATAATATCAATTCGGAAATGGAATAACTTCTGGTTGAATCAAAATCTGGTCAGAAGTGGCCAGTGCACAATCCTGTCAAATTGACGGTTCTTTAGATTCAAATCTCCTAGTTCTTTTGCCATACTTCTCGCCGAGCACTTTTGCACACTTCAAACTGACTACCATACTCTAAAATCAATTAATATATACAGATTTATGCAGCTCCAAATATAACATTCAAATATGGAATTACGTAAAAACTAAAAAGCAGATGCCGAAACTTCTCTTCAGTTGAAGTATGCATGGCTCAGATATAAAATTAGGCAGAGTTAGAATCTCCAACAAGTGATAGAACAAATAACTAAACCTACATCTCGTACACGAATTAACCCACTCGCCTATTTCTTTTCTACGAGTGCATTTAGTATCTGTAACCCAAACTCGAAAAACATCCATCGCATAAAACGTAATTCTTAGAGGACAAAAAACACGAATTGAAGAAGCGGCGAACCTGGAAGGACTTTTGGATGATCTTGAGGCCCAGTGGAGAGAATATAGGGCCAACTCTTGAAGAGTAGAAAATTCCGAAGCCCTAATCGAAATCAAAACTTGTAGAACTTTTGCACTTTGCCCTAACCCTAGCGCGTCGCGTATTGTTGACCCTTCTCCAGCTTCTTGATTCTGAATGACGGAGGATGCCGTGGAAGTGCAATTTCTGAACTTCACAGATTTCGCGCGTTCTCTCTCAGCAATCAGAATTCAGGAGTATGAAGGTGGGAATGCCAAAAATCCAACGGGTCGAGTACCCCGCGAGCCCGCCCCGAACGGAGCGGGTAACCCGTTTTAAACCCGACGTTGCCGGGAAAAAATCTACCGATTCTTTTCGAGGATGGAGAAATACTAATGATAATCATAATAATGTTTTTTTAATTAATTCAAACTCATGCTCTCTTGATTTTGAAATATATATCAATTAACTCTGACTTAGGTACTTAGGTTTGTTTTGGCATAATCATAATAATGTTAATATTAATTATATACAACATGTAATTAATTTTAAAAATAAAATAAGAACATGTACGTATTTATTTTATAAGACCCTCATTTCATTTTCATCTCACCTCCACGACCATCGATAATGTAGGCATATATCATCGACCGAAAAATCAGATGTTCGAATTTTCACCTTCCAATATTGTTGAACTAAAAACAATGTATGGTACAAACACGTCAACTTGAACATAACTTAGTGGATTGAAACACATATGTTTGATCAAAAAGTCGTAAGTTCGAATATCTGTGCGCCCCCAACATACTAAAAAATTGTATGCTACCAACATAGATATTACTTGATGAGTAAATTGTTTTCCCAACTATTTGAGGTTCAAATCTCATATATTTGTCGAACTAAATATAATAATAACAGATAGAGCATGCTCCTCTCTCTCAAGCCTGTTAAACTAGTATTGTCTCGAGCATTGGAATGAACATTGTATAAGAAATGGAGGGATCTATTATACCATCAACATTTTAAAACATCGGGGGTGACACGCGTAGTATCGGTAATACTAGTTAGTAGTGTTATATAAAGAGTGCATATTCATTATGCTCCTTTGACAATACATGTTGCTATCATATACTGGTTGTATAAGTGCGTGCACACAGTGTCATGATATATAGTTTTGTTTCAAAATTGTGTGCATATATTAAAAAATAAGTGTCTACATGGGTATTAATACGAAAACTAATGTCATGCACGTAATTTTTATCAAGTCAATACGCATGTAAATAAATATAAACAAGTTTAAACGTAAGTTAGTATGGTGATTGGTGATGGTTAAACATGACATATGAATTTACCCTTTCACATGCTTGACCTGAATTGGAATAGTAAATGAGCAAACAACGATTAATCGAAAATAACTTATGTTGGATGAGACTACTAAAACAATGTTCACTTAATTTATTACAGAATCACGACCTTACTGAAAAGTGAATCGTGCTACATCGTTAGAAACATATAATAAGCGTCGTCCATGACATGTTATATGGAAACCATTTATATCATATTAGTGCGATTTAATTGATAAAAATATAAACTATAATTAATAGATCATGTGAATATACGAGTTAAATAAACATAAATGGTTACATTATGAAAATTTTAATTAAAATACTTGTCGACTATGGTCTCAATATTTAAATCTAACTAAACATTAATTACACAGTGGGTATGACACACAAATGTTGTGTTACTTCGACGATATAACAATTCAAATAAAATAGTCGATATTCAAACTTGTAATTTATAAGAGATTCTAACAAGAAGTCACATGTTATAAGTACATCAACGACGATGACACAAGTTAAATAACATTATTATTATGTTTTTAGTTTAATATTGATCGATGAGGATTGAACCACCATCAATATTTTATTCACATAACTATATTTAAATTACCTAAATAGTGTTATTCAAGCAGCTTAGTTGGCAAGGATTTAGATTATTGGACATAGCTAACTTAAATGTCTCACATTAGAACATTCCAACGAAATTAATACCAAGGACGTTTGTGTCTCTTTTTATTAAAAAAAAAAAAAGAGAAAAAAGAAACCAGTGCTATTAAAATATTCAATAGTGTTGAATACTTGTAAATTTCATTGGATTAAATCCACAATTGAACAAATTAGTAACTATTAATTTGTATTTTTTTTTTCAGAAGAGAGGTATTTTTGGTTGTGAAATTATCAAAGGGGGGCGGGGAGGGAAGGGATAGATCTGTTTGGTCAGCGTCGGCTCGTTCCACTGAACTTTCAATTTCAATCGGCTAATACAGCTTCCTTATAATTAATCGGACTTCTCTCTCTCTCTCTAGGGTTGTTCTTCTCGTTCCCCCTTTCCATTCTTGCTCTTCTGCTGCTGGCAATTCGAGGAAGAGAGAGATGGATTTGGACCAGTGGATCTCCAAGGTCAAGGAAGGCCAGCATCTTCTTGAAGACGAGCTTCAACTTCTTTGCGAATATGTAAGATTTTATTGTTTTTACTCCCACCCTTAATCACTTTCTGGCGATTAATCTTCAAGACTTTCCGTATCTGATGGTAGTTAGGGTTTTATACATCTTGGAACTCACGCCTGTAAACCCCTTCTCTATCTTCATTGATGCTGCGGTCTTTGCTTCCACTACCAGGGTTTATGTTTCCATTTATTGGGTTGATCATATAGTTTCTTCAGCTGTTTACGTTTATTGGACACGAAATGTACTTCAATGAAGTTTTAGAAAAATGAATGTTGAGGTTATTGCTTGTATTCCCAGAGATCAAATTCTGTTTGGAAATTTACGACATGGTGTTTATGCTTTGTATATATCGACGAGGATGTGTAATATGCACACTCGCTTAAGAAGGCACTGTTGAAATTATGGATAGCCTTATGAATTTGGGCCGTTAATGGGTTCATACTCTCTGCATAACAGGTAAAAGAGATCCTCATCGAGGAATCTAATGTGCAACCTGTCAATAGTCCTGTAACGGTCTGTGGTGACATTCATGGCCAGTTTCATGACCTGATGAAACTTTTTCAGACCGGAGGTCATGTACCAGAGACAAATTATATCTTCATGGTATGTCTTGTACTTTTTGGACAATCAGACGGTCACTTGCTGATTCTGTGGGGTGGTTAACATTGATCATTAATTGTAGGGCGATTTTGTTGATCGAGGCTATAACAGTCTTGAAGTTTTTACCATTCTTTTGCTTCTTAAAGCCAGGTAAGGTTTTATGCATGTTCCGGTTGCCTATGGGTTTGAAAATACTCGTCATGTTTGCAAGGCCCTATAATTTGTAGTTTCTTTCTTTATGCTAGTGCGTTCTTTGGTTGTTTCCGGCTTTCATCTAGATTGTAAACTATCAAGCAAACTATGGTTAATGAAATAAATGTCTGAAATGGATCATGTTGATTAGTAACAAAGAATAAGGGGTATTATCTATACGTTGCACATCCACATTAATGTTTGGTGTCAGTTTTTTGGTTTATGGATGATTAATGGGAACATTCCTATTGACAGTAACATTCTATTGCGTAAAAAGTTCATGAGCAGTTTTGATTCAATTATTTTAATTAGTGACGACCCAGAAGGAGGTTGCATGTGATTTTCAGCCTTCATTTAGTTGTTTTGAACTTATAGTACTGTATCAGTTTATAGTTTATATTGAACTCTATATGCAGCTATCCCAAGATGTTTTATGTATTTGGTTATTTATTTTTAATTTTTAAGGGAAGAGGCTACATGCTCATTTTATCATTTGGCTTCTTGTTCAATCGTCATTTGTTTGTGATGAACTTATGTATAACCTCTAAATCTAAAAGAAGTCCTGAAAAAATGATCTGGCTATGAAGTTTGGTTTTATATTCGGTTACCTGCTATGACATTCTTTAGAAAAACGAACGATGCATTTTCCTTGAGAAAATTTATATGTCTTCTCAGATATCCGGCGAACATCACACTCTTGCGAGGGAACCACGAGAGCAGACAGCTTACTCAGGTTTGAATTTTTTATTTAGTTTATTGAGGCTGAGATGCTATTTATATTGTAAAGTATTCAATTGGAAACTTCTATGGCTAAAATGTAAAGGAAAAGAGACGAGTCTCTACTTTCGAGACATTTTCTTTTGATAGAGTTTCCCCCTAGTATTGCAATGATGGGTAAGTTGGAGAATTTAGGCCTTCAACAAGTTACGTTTCCATATCAGTCAGTGTATTTTTTTCTTACTGAAAACAGAGCTGAAAAAACACCTTTCCTCAAGGTGTTACAAGCATTCTGAAAGTTGCTATAGATAGTAAAAAACGTAGGAGAATTTAAGCCTTCACTAATTGATGTTTCCATCTCCCTCCAATGTTTTTCATTTCCACAAGGTCACAAGAACTCTGAAAGTCATTCAAAAAGGATTTAGAGGGAATTGGTTCAAACTCCATGATGGCTATCTACCTAGGAATTAATTTTCTATATGTTTCATTGGCAACCAAATGTAGTAGGGTCAGGAAGTTGTCCCATGATATAAGTCAAGGTGCGCGAAAGTTGTCCTTGACTTGTGAATATATAAAAAAAAGAATTCTGAAAGTCATCATAAATAGTAAATTCTATGCCATCCTTGCATTCTTGCTACATCAATTAATTGACACCCTAATTATATCGTTATACGTGCCCTTTTTTGTTTTGGCTGAGTCACTGTTAGTGACTAAAATTCTTCATTCAAAAGTTTCCTGCTTGTACAAACAAGTACTTGCTGGAAATTTTTGTATGACATTTTCTTGATTAACGGAAACTTCTGTAAGTATCCTTTGCACTATTTTCCACGATCGGAAGACTGTTCTTTTGTAGTCAGCGTGGGAGAGTGTTTCCTCTAGCTCCGGCTTCTTTGTTCTTCTCTTGCGGTGTTTCTTTATGAAAATGATTTAGTTTCTTACTAAAAAAAGATTAATGGAAACTTTGAATATGGTGGTGAGGACATTGGATTCAAGTTCAACCAAGTGGGGAGCATTTAAAATTTGTTGAGGTCATGATCTTAACTTTAAGATAATTATATATTATAGGGACAGGTTGCAGTCCTAGATTTGAACCGGGTGAACATAAGGTTGGAGGATTTCTGAGTTTGGGAGCAAATTATTTATTGATCTAACTCAGTTTGAAACACCTAAAAGTGACTTTGGCATTGAGTTCTGGTCCCAAGATGCTTTTAAACACATTTTCCGCAGCCATAATTCCAGTCCATTTTGGACTTCCTTTCCTCTTTACATGAAACTTGTTGAGTGGAGATCATTTTCTTGCATTATATTGAGATCTTCATCCTCATACTTGTTGATTACATGGATGTTGATATGAAAGTTAACTTTATTGTAACATCATTAGTGCTACAACTTTCTTGCTAGGTCTATGGTTTTTATGATGAGTGCCAGAGAAAGTATGGAAATGCTAATGCATGGCGGTACTGTACAGATGTTTTCGACTACTTGACACTCTCAGCAATCATAGATGGAACTGTAACCTCTCTCTCTCTCTTGCTCCCCACCCCTGATTGTGTGGTCTGATGTGCAGAGATATATGCAATTGGTTTCATTATTGCATGAGTTTGCCTTGACTGTTTCTTGGTGCTGGGTGCTCTTTTGTAATTAATAATTTTTTGCTTGCTTTTGTTACCATCTCAGGTTCTTTGTGTCCACGGAGGGCTCTCCCCTGATGTTCGAACAATTGATCAGGTTTCCTTATATTCTTTCAAATGATGACCTGCTTTTCTATTGACCTGTGCCTTATCTTATGACACACATTTTATGATATTTATGCACCAATTTCTTAATGTGAAGGGATAAAATATATGAACATAGGTCAACATTTACGCCTTATATGGATACTTTGATATAAATTGTCCAAGCTTTCATATGTGCCATGAGGAGCATTATTGAAATTAAGTGGCAGAGATTAATTGTCAATTTGAGCATAGCTCACCTAGTTAAGACATATATCATTGATCAAAAGTTTAGAGATTCGAATCCCCACTCCAAATATTGTTGAACCAAAAAGAACTTGACCTCATTGTATTGAAAAGGATTGGACAGGGAAGAGAGTGCATAGTAGTCCTGAAACTGACTGTTCTGGAGCAAACCTGTTTAAGACACTTTCTTACAGTGCTAAGGCTGCAAAAACCAGTTTATCATGACTTATTGTTTATTTCTTTGCACTCATTTGGTAGACTGCCCATACTACCATTTTTGATAGACTTTCTGGATTATCTGCCAATATTAGTACAGACTACAGAGTTCTTTCTCTTACTGGCATTTAGATTGGTCAATTGGTGTGAATCCCTTAAAAGAAATGAAAGGAAAAAACTTATCTAACTGCAGCTTTGTATGTGCCTTGTCGACACTTTGACTGCGTACACTATTGTGCTCGATCTGTTATGATTTTTTTACTGATGAACTGTTCAATAATGTTTGTTAATCCTATTTGCCAATGGATCAGTTTGGAACTTTACTGGCTTGAGGCCTTTTTTCCATCATTTTTCTTCCGCTGACAGATAAGGGTGATTGATAGAAATTGTGAAATTCCGCACGAGGGACCTTTTTGTGATCTTATGTGGAGTGACCCAGAAGATATTGAAACATGGGCAGTTAGTCCACGTGGTGCAGGTTGGCTTTTTGGTTCCAGGGTTACTTCTGAGGTAATTTTATCTGTTTTAAAGTTCAGCCACATAACTTTCTTCGAGCTTAGGCAGATTTTCATTGTTGCAGTTCAACCACATTAATAATCTTGATTTGGTGTGCCGAGCTCATCAACTTGTACAAGAAGGTCTGAAGTATATGTTTCAGGATAAAGGCCTTGTGACTGTAAGGCTCGGATATCTAGTTATTATTTCTTTCTATAATGATAGACTTAATCTGGTTGATTGGGTTAGTTTATCCTTCAATTTGCAGGTTTGGTCTGCCCCAAATTATTGTTATCGTTGTGGGAATGTGGCTTCTATATTGAGCTTTAATGAGAATATGGTGAGTAATTACTTGCTCACTTTAGTTGTTTTAATTTACCTTTTCTCAAAGAAGAAAAGTACTCGTCCTTATGATATGTTATTATTGGTTGAAACGCTATTTTGTATTTTGACTTTTTTCACGGTGTCTTTGATCTTGTCGTAAATAGACACCCAACATTTTTCGGCTTCTCTTCCGTGCATTTTATGTACAAAGAAGGGGAGCCCCATTGAATAATTTCTCCATTCTTTAGAGTTTGAACCTCTGGCCGACTCTCTCTCTCTCAATAATGGTTTTAAAAAATGGTTTCATGGTATTTATATGCAAGTTTATTGTTCACCAAACCCATTTATTATTAACTTCAAACAGGAAAGAGAAGTGAAGTTCTTCACTGAGACAGAGGAGAATAATCAGATGAGGGGCCCGAGAACAGGAGTGCCATATTTCTTATGATGAAGGGTGGTTGATGGTTGACCATATTTGTGAAACTATCGAGCTATCATGATTGGGCGATAAAGATCTCTTTAACGAGGATACCTTAAATTTGTTGTTTGCAGGTAGATCATTGTTCAGCTTGGGTGGATATTTCCTCCTTGGCTGATAAGATAGATATTTTGGGCTGTGAATTACGTTGGCAGTAGGTAATTTATTTATTCAGCAGTTTGCATTCAGAGTATGTTTCTTGTTCAGACCGTTTTAAATTCATTTCTGTGTATCACTATTGGAAAAGGAAAAAAAAAACGAAAATCTCAGCCAGCCAGCAACGTCTGTGCATTATATTGCCTGCATTTAGCATGTTTCGAGAAGTCAGATACTTCTCGACATTAATCAATGTAGAAAGTATGTAGGGATGAGAGTAATTTGTTTGTGCCACTAACTACTGGGACTCCATAATTTGTATTTTTGTTTGCCTCTATAGCCTTCCTCTCCCTCTTCCATTACACTGAATTTGCTTTCCTGAGTCAAGTGTCAGGCTTTCGAGTTTTTGGTCTGGAGTAGCTGGAGGGTTCTATTTATCCTTCTGTTGATCAATGTGCATATTAAAAAATCATAGTATTGACAGTTCTATTGAATGAATGGCTTAGACTGAGAATTGGACAATCAAGGGTGGAAATTATCATAGAATATTTGGAAACCAAGTCTTCCAGAAGAGGGAATATATAGAAGTCCCTTTTCTTATTAAACGAAGGTATTAAAAAAATGTACTGTTTATGTATCAAGTATTGGAGAACTACCTGCTGTTGAAGCTTTGATTTTGGAGGTTAGAACTGACAATCAACTGTGACAGGGATGTTCATGTTATTAGTCAGATGAGAAATGAGCATTATGCACATTCTTTTTGAGGTAATAGATTATAGCTGTAATGTAAATGGCAGTAATTCTGATTTATCATATGCTTTGAACAAAATTGCCTTATGTTGGATCAAGAAGATATAGTGAATGTATAATGAACTGATCACGCAAAAAATTGATTGTATATGGTGGAATTTGTGCTGGAAATGGAATGCATTTTTGGATTGGATGAAATGAAACTCATCAATCTCATGAATCTATCCTTGACCATACAAATGTCATTAATGAATTTCGTTGATTAAGAATACTAATGTGATTTCTTGTGTAATTATTTTCTTAGAGTTTGCACTGAATTGGAATTTGAGAAAGTAGGGATGCTGAGTTATGTTAAGTTGTAATTATTAATATTCAACTACATAATAGGTTGATCGATTGACCTTTTTTTAAAGTTAAATATTAGGAGTAATGTTTGAATGTTAGAGTGTTGTCGGATAGGTTCTTAAACTTAAAAAAGTATATTGAGACGTGAATGGAATAGTCTCTTTTTGTTAACTCCCTTTTAAATGGAAAATGGAGGTTGTTTGAGGAACATGTGAAATGACTTCCATTGTTTTCTTGTGTGCTTGAATGTCAACGATTTTAATTCTCCAAAGAATTTCTCATCCTTATTTGATTGGCTTATCTAATTATTATTAAACATTTAAATTTTAAACTAAATCTAATTTTTTAAAAATTATTTCATACTTTATATATATATCTATATTTCACATATTTTGTTCAATGATGTAATTAGATTGGTTTAGAAATTATCAATAAAAAAACAACATTAAACTTTAATTTATTGACTCAAATAATTTTCATATATGTATATATGATTTTGTTTCAATAATTTAAAAACTTTCCATCAATATCCACTATTTTTGTAATTTTTCCCGAAATATCCATCGACATCGACAGACTTCAACATTTTGAACATTGGTCTAAAAGCATAGGTTTTTACATTTTTTATTTTGTATCTAATAAGTATGCAAATTTTTTAAAATATTGAATATACAAAAATCTACCTTTTTTAGTACAACAAATAAGAGTAGGGGGAGTCGAGCTCATAACTTCTTAGTCAGAGACGTGTGTTATTTATTGCTGAATTAAACTCATGTCGGTACAAAATCGTTACTTCAACACAAGTATAACCTTATTATATATATATATATATATTTTTTTTTTTTTTTTAATAAGGACCAATAATTTAGTGTGTGGTCGGTGATGGTGGGGATAAGGTATGGGATATTTTTGTACAGCCAATGAGATTGAGAAGTCGTTTTTCTTTTTACCCAATAATTGATGTCGATGTCATCCCCCACCAAATCCCTGCAAAGAATCAGATATGGGAAATTACATGGCCCAATCCCCAACATAGGTTCATGTGCCAACTTATTCGTCAAAACAGAGCTCAGTTCTGACTCCGATTTGGATAAAATTTTGATCGACAAAAATCTGCAAATAGTCGGTGGACATCAATTTTGCTAGCAAAAGATCTCCTAACTGTCAACAGATAATTCGTTGAATGACAGATATGAGTGCTGTGGTCATAGAATCGCATTTTTTGATGCTTCTCTGTAAAAGGCCAGAGATTCATTTTCTCAAAGGTACGTAATCTTACTAACTTAAGTTTTAAAGTGTACGTGACCGAATAGCCACCACACCAGTTCAAGAGCAGATTGACAATGAAGCACACATTGACAGTTTTGTCATTGGAATATGATTTTTTAAATAAATTTGTGAACCTTACGTAGTCACATGTCTCTATATCGTGGATAACTAGGCAAATTGGCACTGATTGCTCAATCCTTGGAGCATTCAATCATGCTCTATAATTATTCTTATTTTTATGATTTATGTTTTTTTTTTTGTGATGCAATAATAATATAAAAAGTCGTTTAAGATAAATTGATAGAATTCATAATCCAATGCTAACTAATACAATTTAGTATTAGTAATAACATTTCAGCTTTATTTTCTATTTTGATCCCTTCTGAAGTTGCGATCAAATATATTTATTAAAAATAATGAAATTAATTATTTCTTACGTAAGACTCTAATTTTTCTAATTTTGTCCTTCTTCAATAAAAAAAACTCATTCTCTTAGTAAAAAAAATAAGAGTTTGAAGCCAATAAAAATACCTTATTTTTCTCTATTTCTCTGATAAAATAACAAACACATATTATTTCCATAGTTTATAGGATATATATGTTAATTAATTTTTTTTTCCAATTCTCAAAAAAGAAAAAAAAGGAAGAAGATATTTTAATAATTTTTTTCGATATCAACATTCTCAAATTTTTTTATTGTTTATTTTTAAAATTAGTATTCCAAATTATATAAATTGGTTAACACGTAATTGGAGAAAATTGCCATTTTTGAATAGTATAGAAAAAAGCGCTGACTGGAAATATGAAGCCATTGCAACAAAATGTATTAGGCTTACTTAGAAAAATCCGTATTCTTTCTATTTCAATAGTCCTACTTTCGCCGGCTCCGCCGTCCGTGGCTTCATCCCGTCACTTCCGATCGTTGTTCCCGTCGACTGCCGCCACAATGAGCAGCTCTCAGTCGCCTCCGGTGGCCAAGAAGGTGGAGCACAGAATGGAGTTGTTCGGAGACGTGAGGATCGATAATTATTACTGGTTCCGCGACGACTCTCGAACTAATCCCGACGTCACCTCTTATCTGCAGCAGGAGAATGCCTACACCGATTTCGTCATGTCCGGTGAACTATATTTGACCTTTCGTTTTGGTTCTGTTTTGATGGATTTTTCTTTTACTTGAAGTTTGTGAGAAGTTTATGAACCACTGAAATGATGGCATTGAATGAGAATAGCATAGTTTGATTTATCGATTTCTGATGATTTGTCTGTAATACGGATCCAGTAATGATGCGTGCGTTTTTTCTTGTTTCGTTTCGATTCTGTTTTCGCGAATTTTTTACTTGAAGTTTGTGAGAAGTTTATGAACCACTGAAATGATGCCATTGAATGAGAATAGCGTCGTTTGATTTGTCGAGTTCTGATGATTTGTTTGTAATGCGGATCAAGTAATGAATGTGTGCGTTTTTCTCGTTCCGTTTCGATTCTATTATCGCGATTTTTGTACTTGAAGTTTGTGAGAAGTTTATGAACCACTGAAGTGATGGCATCGAATGAGAATAGCATTGTTTGATTTATCGATTTCTGATGTTTTTCTGCAACGTGGATGCTCTAATGAATGCGTGTTTTTTTTTATATCATCCATCTAGGAACGAAGAAAGTTGAAGAACAGATTTATGGTGAATTAAGAGGTCGAATCAAGGAGGATGACATATCTGTGCCTGATCGGAAAGGTGCTTATTATTACTACGAAAGGACTCTAGAGGGGAAAGAATATGTTCAATACTGCCGGCGTTTTGTACCCCGTGGTGAAGCGTCGGCTTCTGTGCACGATATCATGCCCACTGGACCTGATGCTCCTCCGGAGCAAGTTATATTGGACGAAAATATTAAGGCCCAGAATCAATCCTACTACTGCATTGGAGCCTTTGAGGTACTGTGTAGGCGAGCAACTTCTTCAGAATTTGATCCCGTTTCTCTTGGGCATTACTGATTTAAAGATCTTTCTGCTCATTTCTTCTCCAGGTTAGTCCAAATAACAAGCTAGTGGCGTATGCAGAAGACACTAAAGGAGATGAAATCTACACTGTTTATATAATCGATGCCGAGACTGGAGCTCCCGTGGGAAAGCCTCTTGTAAACATGACATCGGATATCGAATGGGCTGGTAATGACGCTTTAGTTTACATCACAATGGATGAGATTCTTCGACCTGATAAGGTGATTTTCTACCCCATGTCCTGTATTTTTCGTGGCTTGTACTGTGATTGTCTCATTGGAAAGCGCTAAGCCGCTAAAAATCATTTAGTTCTGTGGGAAACTAAATTCAGAATCGACTTCTAACGATGGTACATGCACTAAAATGACTATGTTCTTTTATACCATTAGAATAGTTTGCATTTCCTCTAATCCCTTATTTGTGATACTGATATAAATTCTAATATATGTATCACCTAATAGGTAGATATTCAGAAGAATAGACGCACAGGAGTTTTTTTATAGTTGTAAAGAGCATTGTCCAGAATAATTTTCGGGTGGAAATATATCTGTTAAATACAATATATTACATTCAGCATTTGCATTCTGATGTTCCCATAAATATTATGGTCAAACTTCAAGTTAAAAATTCCTTTTCAACTTATCCAGATGGTGATCTAGTAATTTTTTTTCTGCTTCAATAGGCATGGTTGCATAAACTGGGAACAGAACAGTCAACCGACACCTGCCTTTATCATGAGAAGGATGATACGTTCTCTCTTGATCTTGACGCTTCGGAGAGCAAGAAATATTTGTTTCTTGGTTCTGAAAGTAAATTTACTAGGTTCAACTTTTATCTTGACGTTTCAAAGCCCGAAGATGGGCTTGTTGTTTTGACACCACGAGTGGATGGAGTCGACACTTTTGCCAGTCATCGTGGAAATCATTTTTATATCAGGAGACGAAGTGATGATATTTTCAATTCAGAAGTAGTAGCTTGCCCACTTGATAATACATCTGCAACGACAGTTATTCTTCCACACAGGGAAAGGTACTGATTGGTGTTCTATTACAACAGTTGATATCAACATAATGTGAAGTAGATATAAAAGTGGTTGTGAAGAGCTGATAGTTATGACTTGACTTGAATCAACATACCTTGGCAGAAAAGATATCTTTGTTGGATCTTTTCTTGCTGTCTACTTATTTTATTTGTTGGAAATATGTTACGACAGCTATATTTAATAGAATGAAAGGCCTAACTGAACTATATCTAGGAGTAAAAGAAAACCTGAACTATAATTAGGATTCTTATGTTCACTTGGTTCAGACACTAGGTAATAGTCTGATTTAGGTTTCAAGACACTAATAGACTTCATAGGGCCAGATGGTTGTCTGGTAAGATTAGTCGAGATGTACGCAAGCTGGCTCGAACACTCATGGATATAAAAGGAAAGGAAAAGAAAAAAAGACACTAATAGACTTCATATCGTGCTGTGATTCTGATTTTGTCTATCAAAACTGTTGAAGGATTCTTAATTTGTTTATTTTCAATATCTCTCTATGTTTCCTTCAAGCTGTTTAGGGAACAAACTTGTCGCTAGGGCTTATTAAGTTGTTTGAATTCTGTCCAGTGTGAAAATCCAGGATATACAACTATTTCTTGATCACCTCGTTGTATGTGAACGTGAAGATGGTCTACCAAAAATTGTTGTCTATAGCCTTCCTGCTACTGGAGAACCACTAAGAAGGCTTGAAGGTGGACGAGCTGTTAAATTTACTGATGCGACTTATTCAGTGGATTTATCAGAATCAGAATTCTCTTCCAGCATTTTACGGTTCTGTTACAGCTCAATGAAGACACCCCCCTCTACATATGACTATGATATGAAAACAGGAGTTTCCATTCTAAAGAAAGTTGAAACAGTGAGTAGTTCTGCTATCATGGTTATGATGATGTTTTTCTTTTTATGGGGATTTCCTGCAGGTCTAAATGAATAATTATTTATCTTTAAAAGTTGAGAAATTTTTAAACTCCCTGGTTTTTTTAAAAAAAATATTAACCAGATATGAATTGCTAGTGTCTGATTTTTCAACCCACTGCCCATTTGAGGCAAGGAAAATATGTCATTTCTGTATCTTGTCTTTCTAAAACGGTAAACCAGTGCTAACTTCTTCAACTTTGAGTTCGTCCTTTTACTTCTCTTCACTTTTTGTACTTAAGAATTTCTATTACCTTGGTGAAAAAAGAAAAAAGAAAAGTATATATATATATATATATATATAACAGCTTTGTGATATTTTACAAAGATCTCCTGTCTATATCTTGGTTGATTTTATACCTTTCATTGTCCACTACTTTATACTTGAGAATTCCTATTGCGTTTTTGTTATTCCATCCAAAAATCTCCTCTTTATCTTTCCTCTCCCAACGGGGATTTAAATTAATTGATCTCTGTAATGTAGTGAATTTTCCTCGACTTTTCTCAGGTGTTGGGAGGTTTTGATACTTCCAAATACGTCACAGAGAGGAAATGGGCAACTGCCACAGACGGCACTAAAGTACCCATATCAATTGTTTATCGAAAGGATCTAGTGAAACTTGATGGTTCAGACCCACTTCTACTTTACGGCTATGGTTCTTATGAGGTAATAAATCTATGTTGTATAGACTTAACGGATTTCAGAGTTTTGAAGTTATTTTAAAGTGAAAGAGTGTTTTTATTTCCTGGGGCAGTTTCTCTATATGGATCAGAGTTTTGTTAATGGAGCTCTACTTGATGTAATTATAATTTCTTCTCCTGTTTTAATTGATTTATCAAAATTTCCAATTCAGAAATATTTGTTGCTGCATTGTAATGCATTCTCTGACGATCTATGTTCCATTTTGATGGCCTAGTTTTTTGCCGCCACTTTACATGATCTTAATTATTTGCATATAACATGACCTGGCACCTAAATCTTACTGTTTACTTTCTTCTTGTTACTTAGCTGAGTTATGAATTGAAACAATGATTGTACCTGAACATGGTCCCGATACAAATTTCATTCTGTGAACAGGCATGCATAGACCCTAGTTTCAAGGCATCGAGGATATCTTTGTTAGACAGAGGTTTCATTTATGCAATAGCTCACATTCGTGGGGGTGGTGAAATGGGGAGGCAGTGGTATGAAAATGGGAAGTTGTTGAAGAAAAAGAATACATTCACGGATTTTATTTCTTGTGCTGAATACTTGATCGAGAATAAATACTGTTCGAAAGAAAAATTGTGCATTAATGGAAGAAGTGCTGGTGGTTTGCTTATTGGTGCTGTTCTAAATATGAGGCCTGATTTGTTCAAGGCTGCAGTAGCCGGGGTACCTTTTGTAGATGTAGTAACGACCATGCTTGATCCAACAATTCCCCTTACAACTTCGGAGTGGGAGGTAAATCTTTTAAGTCTTCCTATGTACGATCGTAATCTTTTCTGTGGTAACAATGATTCTTTGGTCAGTATATAAATAGACCAGTTTGAGGACTCAACTTGTAGCTTATAGCAGCATTGGCTTAAAATCACTTCTGGGTTCCCAAATTTCTAGTGCCATTTTGATCGAGAGTCCAATAGAGGTAGTTATGAATTTAATAAATAGGAAAGGGACAAAAGAGAGGGATAATGTTTCTGTTTAAATCACTCACATACAAACTTTTTTTTAGAAAAATTAATTTATTAGAAAAAAATGCATATGTTCGTACACATACTACAATGCTTTATTACATTTTTATTTTATTCTTCCGATTGCGGGGTTGTTAACTTACTCTTTGGCTGTGTAAATATCTCTACTCATCCAGTCTCACGTTTCTTTTTTCCTTCTTTTCGTTTATTGAAAATATGCTATGTTACAAATTGCAGCCCATTCTTTTTTACTTGCCTCTTACCTTCTTTTGAATTCTGCAGGAATGGGGTGACCCTAGGAAGGAGGAATTCTACTTCTACATGAAATCATATTCTCCGGTTGACAATGTAAGCACCATAGATTTTCTTGATCTACATATCTATATATTTTTTCAACAAATGGTGGGGGATTTGCCTTTAAGGGAGTGAGTAATGCTTGAGCAACATGTTTTTGGGACTTTTTGGCCATTTTCACCTAAACCTTGAAATGATCTCAACTTGATTTTGTATAATTTGAATGTATCCGTGGTTATGCGTTTTATAGAATATCTTTCAAACTTTTGTTCTCATTTGGAGATGACTTTAACTGCATTTTTCAGGTTAAGGCTCGAAATTATCCAGACATACTTGTTACTGCTGGCTTAAACGGTAAGTGTGAATTCAAGTGGAGTTAATTAATTTCCCTGCTTCTTCATCATTTGTATATATTTATTAATGTGCCAAGAGTTGTAGAGTCAAATAACTTGTGGGTTCTCCGTAGAGTTCTGATTCTCTCCAATTCACCAATTTTGCAATGGCATTTGATGGTGGTTGCTAGTTGCATCATTCCACTGGGTCCTTCATATTTAGAATGGAAAAGGAAATTGATGAATATATATTTTTTAAAAGAAATTCCTTCAAACAGTCAATTATATTTTGTCCATTTGGCAGATCCACGTGTTCTATATTCCGAACCCGCCAAGTTTGTGGCAAAATTAAGGGATACGAAGACTGATGATAATCTTCTGCTATTCAAATGCGAACTTGGCGCCGGACATTTTTCTAAGTCAGGGAGGTAATAGTTCTATGGCTGATTTCTTTTGTAGGCTTTACTCCGTGATCTGAGTTTTTTGGCTTGTTTATATCTCATCTCTTTTGGTTGCTTGTGCCTTCTTGTTTTCTTTCCGTTAATATGATAAAAATGTTGACTCTTCTTTAATCGATTACATTAAAGAAACTGTTGCCTTCGCTATTTGTACCATTTAATTCTGCTGTAGATATGAAGCTGTTACGATCTCTCATTACCTATTTCTGCAAAATAGTTATAAAAACTGTAATGAGGTAACTCGTAGTATTTAGATCATTGTGTATTTATTTACAGACCTGTAGATTTTAAAGTACAACTTCTAATTTTCTTATAAGAAAAGACAATTTTTAAGAACAGCTTCTAAAGAGCTCATCTCCATAGTTAATGTGTTGGGCACTAAAGGGACACATATTTTGTTTTTCATTTATAAATTTGATTTATTTTCCTCTTACTGCTGCTGTGCAGATTTGAGAAGCTACAGGAGGATGCATTCACCTACACTTTTATACTAAAGTCTCTTAACATGATTCCTGCACTTGGAAGTTGAGCAGAAAAGCTGCCCTTCATGGTAAACTAATACCATCTTTGAACTTTTTGAATTTTTTAAAAATTAATAAGAAACAATTTTATTGATAGATATGAGATTACAATAGGAAACTCAATCGAAATGAGTTACAAAATACTTATAAGAGAAGAAGTAATGAAAAAGGGGAGCATTTACACCATATAACCCACCAGAAAAACTATGGCATAAAAAAAAGGTCAAAAGGAGTGTTATGCATAGTATAATATTCTTTCTTTATTCTTGCCAAATGATCCAAAGAATTCTCAAACAAAATTCATCTAAAGAAGTTTTTTTTTTTTTTGTCCATTTTCCTTTTTAAACAGGTGATTTCTGGGAGTAAAAGTGAGGAGAGATGAGGCCTTATTTGGTTGGTAGAGGCTTAAGGCTTTCGATTTGACGCTATTTGGAAAGATCTTATTGAAGAGACATTTTTAGCTAATCTTCATTTGTGAGAGAGGACAGTAAGCAGTGGTGTTTTTTTTAAGTATAACAAGTGGGAATGAGAGATTCAGATTCATGACCTCTTGATCAGAAACGAGTGTCAATTATCGCTGAGCTAAGTTTATATTGACAGCGTTTGTAGTTGTATTGATTAGCATTAGAAAAGTCGACGTCACTTTTAGGTAATTAGTTAAGACTTGTGTGCATCCAACCTGATGTGAAATTAATGAATTAATTCAATTATAACAAACTTATGAAAGCACTTCCCTTCTTCCAACAACAGATAAATCAAAATAGATTGAGATTTTTTTTCCCGTGAGTATTTGAACCAGCTTACTGACAACTCCACAAAATGAGATTATTTTAGCATATTTCTTCGCTTATTTATGTTCGAATCAGAGTTGTATGGTCTTGTTATTTTTTTTCATATTTCTTTTGTACTTATTTTCTTGCATTTGAATTTAGTTAATTATTTATAGTTTTAATGCAATCTACAGTATAGGGGTGAATACTGAATTGGTATAAAAGGAAAACAAAGGTCCTGCACCCATGGGGACAGCAAAGGAAATTGTTTCTATGGGCCCAAAAGAAGCCCATATAAAATGAGAAAGGGGAGGAAGTAGCTGAACAGCAGAGGAAAATTACTAGAAGCAACACTAGCGTTCTTGTCATTTTTTCTTTCCTAATGTTCTGTTTTCTGCACATTTCTCTCTCTCTCTCTCTTCATTTCTTTTAAGTTAGTATGAATTCCTTTATCTTTCTCTTTGCTTGTTATGAGTTATATAGGACTCGTTTGGTAACAAAATCTAAACATTTGAAAACTATTTAGATTTTTTGTATCTCAATTTTTAGAAACATTATCAAAATTTGTTTCTTGTTTTTCGTTTTCAGTTTATTCCAACATAAATAAAAATATTGTTTTATCATTCTTGAATTTATGGGTGTTGTGGACCATACAATTTTATTTTATTTGATTAAAAAGAGGAAATATACATAAAAAATGGGAACGTTATTAAATGGGCTTCTATTTGTTTTAACTTCATCTTCTTGCTATGCCAACTAGTTTTAATTCTTAAAAAGTTAAAAATTAATGAAATTGGATAATTAATTGAAGGGCAGATACACGTATACTTTTGATTGAAAAACTTGGGAAAATTGGCTTATAAATTCATGATTTTAATATTGAGCTCTTATTGACTTAGAAATAGTTTGTGGATTTTTTATTTTTTTGGTTAAATTCCAACATTTTCGTATTATGCATTTTCATTTTGTGCAAGTATGTGAATTTGGCTTAAATAAATATAAGAACTACTTTTTAAGTATGACTTTGAATTCATTTGTAAAAGCGAGCATATTAATTGGTATATATCTCCACATGTACTCTGAAAAGAAAATTAAAAAAATTAATTCTTTTGTATTTATTTAGTTAATAATTTATTCAAACTTGCATAAATTAATTTTTGATCGATCTTCATTCACCAATTACTTTTGTGTATATCCCTTCTTAACACAGTAACAGATCACCAATTACTTTCGTGTATATCTTAACACAGTAACTAAAACGTAATAATGTTTTCAATCCCATTCTCTTTTATATACTTTTAATTTTAATTTTCAAACATGTCAGATGGCTACTTTTAATTTTCTATGTTTTTTAAGCACGTAATTCTTTTTTAAGCTAAGAGAGAGTAAAACTTTGGAGGTACAAATTATAGAGAGAGGAAATAAGAATCTTTTTTTGTTCTTTTATACTTTAAGTAATGATACGTTTTTAGAATACAACATGTAGAGGTGAAAATTTGAACCCACGATCTCTTGATCGGAGATATATACCTTAATCAATTGAGTTATGATCAGATTGACTTAAGTAATGATATCCTTAGTTAATACAAGTTGTGTCACATTATTTTAATAGAAATTCTAAGATAAAGGAATGTAGTGAACATCTAAATAAAGTAARACATGCCTTAATAGAGGGTGCATTTCCTTTTATTAAGAAAGCAAACTTTAGATTAGAGTAAGTAATCCAGCTACATTATTGAATCCACTTTATTGGGAAATGAAGCAAAAACTTTAACAAAGAGAAGAAGATTATGAATGAAATTAAATTAGAAGATATGCTTTGCTTTGCTTCTTCTCTAATATCATTTTCATCATCTACTTTCGCTACCTAGCTGTCATAAATAAGAACAAATTCGTATAATAATAATAATAAAAAATCTTAATTATCTTTGATCACGAGACGTATAAATAAGAACCATAATTCAAACCATCTGATATACACACATGTATTAAACGTGGTGATTAAAGGAGAAAACAGAAAAACAAAAAACAAGAATGTTCCCAAATGGGTCCGAAGAGTCCATTTGATTTCTTTTATAAGTTAACAAGGATAAAATAATGCTTTTATCCATGTTTTGTAAAAAAATTGGAAACAAGAATAAAAAAGAAATGCATTTGATTTTGTTGTTTTCAAAATTTCTACATATTTTTATTATTACTATTATTTTATTTTTGTACAAAACATGTTGAGGAGGAAAGATTCAACCTTTTAACCTTTTGAAAATGAATAAGATCCCTTAATCTGTTGAAGTTATTTTTTTAAATTGATTTTTGAATAATGAAAGAAGTAAATTACTAAATTTATTTATTAATGGTAAAGAAAACTAACAAATTAAAAAAGAAAAGAAAAAGTAAAATTGGCATGTAACAAAAGTCATGTCTATATTAGCTGGTTTCATGTTTTGTAAGCCTTTTTGGTATATATATATATATATATTTTTTTTTTTGGGGCTGTTTGCTTCTTACCTCCTTTCATTGACAAAAAGAGAAAAAAATAAAATAAAATAAAGGGACCAAACTTTATGTTTGACTGAAGCTGACAAAATAAATTTAGTTACTAATTAACTGCTGGTCTATCAATTCGGCCCAAAAATCTGACTTCCACCTGTAACAGTATTCTTTCATATTTAAAAAAAAAAAAGTTATTTCTAATATATATTTTTCCTTTTTATTGATTGATGTGTTGTTAAATGATCTGACTTTTGAGTAATACATGAAAATTTGCTTGATTATCAATTGATGTATCTTATAATTATTTAATAAAGTTATAAGAAAAAATGGTTTCTGACTCATCATTCGCTGCGGTTTATTTGAAGGAAGAAAAATGTAATATTAGCGTCGGTTTGTAATTTCGTTTATCATTTCTAAATTCTGAGAAATATAAACATTTAATAAGGATCCTAAACGTTATTGTTTCTTGTTTTTATTTTTGGTTAAAAAAAATTGCATAGCTCTCATACCTACAGATTCAAGAATGATAAAAATAATATTTTTATTTATATTTTGAAAAACATTGAAAATAGGACAAACAAGAAACAACAAATTTATTTTCCAAAATTTCTATACAATTTAGAAAATGTTTCCAAAAAAATTGGAAACAAGAAACACAAATGTTGCCAAATGCTTCATCTTCTTTTTCTCGTTTATCATTTAAAAAAATGTTTCCAAAATTGTGTAGAAACTTTTAGTTTCTTATTTCCGGTTCATTTTTCTAATTTTTTTTTTACGAGGAACAAGAAATATTTACCAAACGTAGTTATGTTTTTCTTGATTGAAAAAGAGACTTAACAGAATTAAATGAACCCTTAAACTAACCTAACCCACGTAGGTTTCATTTATTTAAATCAAATCCAACCTAATAAATTTACAATCCAACCCAAAACGTATCGATCGAGTTGGATTCAGTTGATCGAGCTTTTCAAGAGATCGATTTTTTTGTTACACCACTGGAAAATATAATGACAGAGAAAGTGAAGTTTTGGTGAATTGATGAATAAAAGAGAGGTGTGTTTTACTTTTACATTTCAAGTTGGAATTTTAAAAAACTTAAACAAGCAAAAATCTATAATCGAGAGAGGGAGGGACCCTCAAAAATGGAAAAGAGAGGACTTTCAAACTTTTCAACGTTTGAAGTTCAACCACTAATTTTGGACAATTATCCCTTCCCCCAATTATAATTATTAACTTTGGAAATGGGGTTTTATAGATTTAAAATATATAAAAATATTCATCAAAATTCTAATTGGACCAATTCACTTTTATTCTTGCTACCCGCAATCAGCGCATTATATATGATATAATAATTATTTTGTTTGTTTATTTGATTTATTTCTTTTCCAAATTTTATTTTATTGTTTTTTAATTCTTTAGGATTATTACCATAGTTTAAATACTTATTTATTTATTTATTTTTGACTTTGGTTAATTTTAGTCTACTCATATTAGTCTTTGTATTTTTAAAACGTCCATTTTGATCCGTATATTTTTAAAATGTGACTAACTTGATTCTTATTTATAAAATAAAAAAAAATTTACACAATGAAAATTCTTTAGTACAAGTTTATGATTAAGAAATTTAGTGAGTGTAATGTCATGCTAAAACTATGATGGAAAGAAATGAGATAAAATGAAAGAGAACAAAATGATTACTTTTTATTTTTTATTTATTAATTTTTTTAGTGTTGGGGGATTGAATTAAATATAAATTTTTTCATTACAAAATTCCATTAATTATTTCCACATCTTTCTATCTTCTTGATATGCCATCAAATTTCTTAGTTAGTGTTTTTAGTACACCATAATGAGTATTTTTTTAATACAATAAATTGGGAGATGGAGTTTGAACCTCCGACCTAATTAAAGGAAGGAGCATGTGCTAATTACCGGGGCTATGTTCATATATATATATTAGTACAATAAGTGGAGGTGAGGCGGTGGGGGAAACACGATTTCAATATTCAATCTGTCCCCTTGGTTCTGGAGTTCAAGATCGATTTTCGAATTCATGACCTATTGATCAGATACAATACCATTGAACTAAGTCAGTGTTGACAAGAGCTATGCTCATGTTTGCACCATAATGAGAGTTATGTTAACATAAAATGCTCAATTTTCAAACCGAGTTTGGCCTCAGCTATTCCAAGCTAGTCAAATTAATTGTCGAGTTTTAACTCTAATGGAAGGTTATTATAAAGTATGATGAGACATTAAATTATGTATAATGCAATCTTTAAATATGTCATTTAGTGATTAATTTGTATAAATGGATAACATGCTGGCTTAGGTTAGAATTGATTTATACAGGTGGATAACAATTTAAAGCGGGATTATAAGTATTTTTTTTTCTAGGGGTCGAAGTTATGACCTTTTGGTCAGAGACAATGTGTTAATTACCGTTAAACTAAACTCATGTTGGTAGTGTGATTATAATGTTATTAAGTGCATTTAAAATTATTTTGTACATTTTTTTTCTATAAAAATTACTTTTCTCAACGAAACCCGTTTCTCATCGGCAGATATATGCTGACAGAATCATAAAATATCTATACTAACAAAAAAAAATGCCTCTACATAGGTATGCATATGCTAACAAATTCTTTTTGGTTGAAAATAGAATTCATTGACGATTTTTTTTAATGATGACGAACATAAGCAAAAATCAAATTTTGTTGTAGTGTCAACCGAGATATCAATATGATCGAGAAATTTTTAACTTAGTTCAAAAGTGTAGGAGGATTCGAAACTCCAACGTTTAAATAAGTAGTGTCTCGACTAATTCAATTATGTTCATATTGACATTTATTCGATAAATTATTTTTTTAATACTTATTATTGTTATAATTTTTACCTCTTATGTCATGAAACATGCAAAAATAATTAGTATTTTGTTACTAATTCAAATAATGGGGATCCATGATTGTATGTATTCTCAAATGGGCCACTTCAAAAAGTCTAAGGAAAGTGTAAGTGTTCTGTTATTATTATTTTTAATCAATAACAAAGCTATTATATAAACTTTGATATGCTTTAATAAATGATATCATGATTGAGACTGTTTGATGAATAAATAAATCCCTCCCAAAGCTCAAGCAAACTTTTGGCCAAAAAAAAAAAAACTACTTAAAAATATTGATGGTACCAAATTATTACAATTAAGGATAATAAAGTGGATATCAATCAAAATATTAATAACTTAATTTTATAAAAATGATGGAAAATATGAATATTGTTGAAGATTTTTAAAAAAACCATGAAATCAACAAATTTAGATATAAATTTTTATTCTGACCCCTGAACTTTTTAATAATCTGTTTTAGTTTTCTTAAAATTTGAACTTATAATAAAAAATAATGGTTAAAAAAAAGTACATTTGGTCTTGTAATTTTATTAAAATAATGATTTAGTCCTTAAACTTTAATTTGTAGCGATTATTATACTTTCAAATTGATAACAATTAAGTACTTGAACTTTAGTAGGTAACAATTTAGTTCTTATAACTTAATATTTGTAACAATTTAGTCCCTATCGTGAATCTAATCAAAATTATGTGTTGATTTTTATGGTATAACAATTTATTATTTGTAATTTATAAACATATTTGGTCCCCTATATGTTTATTGATCTACGTATATAAGAAACTTAAAAAAAAAAACTTTCCTATATGGACTAAATTGTTATATATTAAAGTTTAGAAACTAAATTGCTACCAATTTGAAAATATAGGGACTAAATTATTATAAACTAAAGTTTAGAGACTAAATTGCTACTTCAATAAAAATATTTTTTACCAAAAATCAATTTAGTACTGCTCATTAATTTTTTTTCTAGTTATGTACAAGTATTTAAAATTTTACTAATTTAGAAACTAAAACAAAATAAATAGGAAGGTTCAAAGAATGTAGGAGTATTATTTTCCACCTCTTAAACAAGTTTAAAATCCCAACATTATCCTTTATTTAATTTAAATCGATGATATCTTTGTCAGATATTAACCGAAAAAATGGACCAAATCGAAATTATGTCAACTTAAACATGTTAATTAAGGACCTAATCCATAATTAATCAACTAAGAGTGTATATTAATAACCCAAAATCTAAGTGGAGAGATGAAATGATGGGTCATAGAAATAAAAACTATGATAAGTAACTGTGAGATTTGATATTTCTTCAAAGAAAGGAATTTGAATACAGTGCGCTCCAACTTTCAAATACAATTGGGATCCTTGTGATCAAACGGCTATAAACTGAATTTAAAAAAAAAAAAACTCTGCATGTGAATCTCTTTAATCTTATGATTCAAATTTACATTACAAATTCTCACTCTTTCGCTTTCTCCAAAAAGCACTTCTTCTTCTTCTTCTTCTCCATCTTCTGCTTTTGCTCTCTCTATAAATACTTCCTCCATTCTCTCCTCTTTTTGAAGCCTTGCAAAATTTTATCAACAACAGCCTTCTTTTTCATCATTATTCCTTCATGTCTACGTGAAAGAATAGAATAAAAATCCTTGTCTGTCCATCACTTTTTCCACTTTTTTTTCGGTTTTGTTTTTCTTTTTGCCCCCTTCTTTCTCCGGTTGATTTTCTGCACAATTGTCGGATCTGATTGACACCCATCTCCCCAAAATGCAGTTTCTGAAATGGGTTTTGCTTTTTCTCTGGTTGTGTGATGTGTTGTTGGCCGTGTCGGTTGCGGAGACGGGGACGGGGGTGGCGGCCCCGGTTTGTGCAGGGGAAGATAGAGCTGCATTGATGAGCTTCAAGGCCAGAATTGTGCAGGACACGACGGATATTCTGGCATCGTGGACGGGGAGGGACTGCTGCAGCGGCGATTGGGAAGGGGTCGAGTGCGGCGTGATGGGGAGAGTGACGAGCTTGCAGCTGCAGAGGCCAGGGAAGAACAGTGAGCTGTTCATGAAGGGAACTCTTTCTTCTGCTCTTGGTAACCTGCATTTTCTTGAGGTAATTGTGATAAGTGGAATGAAGCATATCAGTGGCTCAATTCCTGAGAGTTTCACAGCTCTGTCTCGTCTGACCCAACTTGTCCTAGAAGACAATGCCCTTGGAGGGACCATCCCTTCAGGTTTAGGTCACCTGCCCTCTCTCCAGATCCTCTCTTTGAGTGGCAACCATTTGAGTGGCCAGGTTCCACCCACCATAGGGAACCTTATGAACCTTCTCCAGCTAAATTTAGGAAGAAATTCACTTTCTGGTCCAATCCCACAAACTTTCAGAACCTTCCCCACTTTACAGTACTTTGATCTCAGCTTCAACAAGCTCTCTGGTGCCCTCCCAGAGCATGTGGGTCAGTTCAAAAACCTCACTTTCATTGACCTCTCCAACAACCAATTTTCAGGGCCAATTCCCATCTCCATTTTCAGCTTGCCCAAGCTTTTGGACCTATCATTAAGCAACAACAGACTCACAGGAAACATCCCAGTCCAAATTGATGGCCTCAAATCCATCACTACTCTCTCTCTCAGTGGTAATCAACTAAGAGGTCACATACCAGCCTCCATTTCTAAACTTCAGAATCTATGGAACCTAAATCTATCAAGAAATGGGCTATCAGATCCATTGCCAAGCATTCTTGCAAGCAACATCCCTTCCCTTTTGGCAATAGATCTTTCTTACAACAACTTCAGTTTTGGGAAAGTTCCTGATTGGATCAGAATCAAGCAGCTCTCAGAGGTTCATCTTGCGGGGTGTGGTCTCAGGGGATCCCTCCCCACATTCAGAAGACCTGATTCTTTAACCTCCATAGACCTCTCAGACAATCACTTCTCAGGTGGGATTTCAAGTTTCTTGACTAACATGTCAAGCCTCCAAAAACTCAAGCTCTCAAAAAACCAGCTGAGATTTGAACTCTCAGAACTCAGATTGCCAAATGTCCTCTCTTCTCTTGAGCTTCACTCCAATCAGATTTCTGGGTCTCTCTCCAACATCTTGAACAGCAAAACTAGTGGATTCTTAGAGGTAATTGATGTGTCCACCAACCAAATTACAGGTGCCATTCCAGAGTTCAGCACTGGCTTGGGTTTGAAGGTCCTCAACATATGGGGAAACAAGATTTCAGGCCACATTCCGGGCTCAATTTCAAACCTGGGAGAGCTAATAAAGTTAGATATTTCGAGAAATCAAATACAAGGAACAATCCCCACGAGTGTTGGAGCTCTGGAGAAGCTCCAATGGCTGGATCTGTCCATAAATTCTCTCACAGGCAAAATACCAAACACCTTGTTGGCAATCCAGCGGCTGCGGCACGCCAGCTTCAGAGCGAACAGATTGTGCGGAGAAATCCCACAAGGGCGGCCGTTTAATGTGTTTCCGGCCGCCGCTTACGCCCATAACCTCTGCCTTTGCGGGACACCATTGGCACCCTGCAGAAAAACAGAAGAAGAATGGAAGAAGAAGACGAACCAGTGAAATCGAAGAACACAAAAGGGTACCCAGAAACGAAAAATGAGAAATGGCTGCTATATTATTAGAATTGTCGCTCATTTATCTCCGATGAGCCCCATGGCGTGGAGGAGCTAGGGATCGAGAATCTTGCTCCTTTAAAATAGCTAATAAATTCCCATATTTGTTTTTCTTCTTCTTCTTGTTGATTTGATTATATAGTTAACTTATCTTGTTTACTAAGATTGATATCTTAAACTTCTCTTTCCAGGAGAACATAAAAGAAAAATGGTTGTTTTTTTTTTTTAATATACGATTGAGTTAATGCATTTGATGAATGATACGTGAAAATCGAGTTCTCTCAAATTCTCATGTTCTTACAATTATCAAATTGTCATGTTCTTATGGAGATTATTTTTTATTTCGATTTGAAATGAGTTATTTATTCTTTAACTCAACATCATGACATGAGATTCGAATATAACAACTGGACATGAGATTCGAATATTCCATCTTTTGATTAAGGATATATAAGAGTACACATTGTCTATGTATATTTAAAATATTACAGTTAGATTTATTGCGTAGTAAATTAAAATATAAATTTTTGTTAAAGTTTATATTGGATAATGAAATATGTTTTATATTTATTTTGAGACTGGTTTAGATCTTAATACTATTACGCAATTTAGAAATTCCTTCCAAAGTGTGTGCGCGCATATATATATATATGTATATATATATATTTTCTCTTCTTATGTTATTTAGGTAAATCCATCTGATTTAATGATCAATATAATATGACTGCAACTTTTATCGTCTTTGATGTATAAAATAGAAATTAAAAAATGTGTTTTAATCATGCATCTAATAATTATGATAGTGTTGTGATGTCATGTTAAATAATAAGATAAATTTCTAATTGAGTACTCAAAAAACTTGGTTAGTTTATTTTGTTTTAGATGTTGTAAATTTAAACATGATTAAGTAGTAAAACATAACTCTTTCTTTGAAAGTATTGTTGTACTTTTAAAAAAGAAAAAAAAAACTTTAGAGCCGAAACAGTAGGGGTAATTTGGGCCACGGAGTTTAAGTCGGACCATATGTTGGGCTAAATGGGCTTCATCCTGCATCTAAAAGCCCGATACAAACTTTGACTAGTGGGCTATTTTTAAAAAGAAAAAAAATAAAATAATAGGACACGTGGCTTAGGGGTTTCTCGTTCCAAGTGATTAGCTAAGAAGATGAGCAAAATATAAAGTGGATAAATATTTTATCATTCATATTGGCCTATTCTCTACTTTAGTACATGATAAAAACATAATCCTTTCTAATTTTAAATCAAAATTATATCTTATGTAAAGATCTATATTATTGGTTCAAGATTCTGTTGAGCTACCAAGGTCGATCATGTGGTAACTTGAACGAGTTGACGAATTGCGAGCTTCTGTAATGACCTGCAAGGAGGAACAAACATTCGAATGCTCAATTCAGTAGGGTTCGAGCTCAAGTAGATCGTTATTGGAGCAGAATTACGTACCTAAATGAGCGGAGCAGTGTCCCTTTTATAGACAGCAGGAGGATAAGGCCGTTGGAACCACTCCGACAAACAAAATTACGGGCTGCAATAACATATTTTGGTTCAGGCATTTGCTCATATAATCTTACTAAAGAAGGAGCCATTTTCATTATTACGGTACCCGCTGTTAAAATTAAGTCTGCCTGTCTAGGACTAGATCTTGGTACCAGTCCATAACGATCAAAGTCGAATCGTGAACCTATTAATGAAGCAAATTCAATGAAGCAACAACTGGTACCATAGAGAAGCGGCCATAAACTGGAGAGTCTACATACAAGTCTATATAACATAAAAAAGCAGGATGCCCATGACGTGTACGTGTGGGATGAACCAAATCCTCATTGAATTTTATTTTTCCATTAGAAGGAGCTCGTATATGTTCTGCAGTACCCCCTGTGAATACTCCGCCCGTATGAAAAGTTGTTAATGTTAGTTGAGTGCCCGATTCTCCAATAGATTGACCCAGCCCCAGGTTGACTGTTGGGCCTGAAGTCAGAGTCCTCATGGTGGTTGGAGAGTACTTGGACAGTTTTTTAGGTGGGACCTATGTGGTAGGTTGGGTGTTCTCCCTTAATCTAGTTGGATAGGTTTGACCTTACCGAACTGACTTGATTGATCCACGTATCATGTTATATTTTTACTTCCAACATAAATTATTAGAAAGATTCATGTTTTGGTTTAATATAATGTTAGACACAACTTTGATAACCGAACTTATAATTTTAATCGTTAATTTGTTCTATAAAAATTATGTCTAAGTTTTATATGTAAGTATAAAAGAAGAGAGAACCCAAGTCAATTTTTTTCTTCTAAGAATTATAGTTTAAGAATATCAAATTAAAGTAGACGAAATAAAAAGGAATCATAAAATTATATGTTTGTAGATATTTTGTGGATAGATTTAAATTAGGAAAAAATACACTTTTGGTCTCTGAAGTTTAAGCTAAATGTTTATTTGATCGCTAAAGTTTTAAAATAGACATTTTTAGTCCATAATGGCGTCTATTTGATCCCTAAAATTTTAAAATAAACATTTTTAGTCAAATTTGAAAAATAATCCTAAATGATCCTTAAATTACTTTTAGTTGAATAATTTTGAAATGGCGTGGCATTTATTGGACAAAATATATTAATATATTTTCTTATGACTGGACTTCTCTTATTTATTTATTACCTTTTCACCTCCTTCTTCTCCCTCATCTCCGGATGAGGCTCACATCTACTACTGTCAACCATCGGTCCCTAAAGTAACAAAATTTATTTAATAAGACAATTTTAAGAGTGATGTTGAGGATGAAAATATTCAGACGGCTCGAGGGAAAACTCTCATCTCTCCTTCATGGATGGCGAAGGTTACCGGAAATTGGGTGGTAGCCAGTGGCCTGTAAACCTGTTGGAGGAGAGGAGGAAGAAGAAGATGTAAAGGGTAGAGATAAATTTTTATAAATAAATGAGAAAAGTCCGATAAAAAAATTAAATTAATACATTTTACCATGTTAGCGCCGCGTCATTTCAACATTAGTTAACTAAAAGTAATTTAAAGACCATTTAAAACTAATTTTCAAATTTTAGGGACTAAGAATATTCATTTTAAAACTTGACCAAATAGATACGTATTCCAAATATCAAAAACTAAAAATGTCTATTCTAAATAAATACCAAATAGACACCTGACTTAAACCTCAAGTGTATTTTTCCATTTAAATTATTTGTTTAGAAAGATATGCTACTCTGTTAATTTACAATCCAAGATACATCAGATTAAATTATTTACTTTTTTTTAAGGAGTTTTATCATTTATGAACATTTAAATAAATATATAAATTATAAAAAAAAAAGAGTTTTTAAATAAAAACTCTAACCCTATTCTAGCCCTCAGTAAAAACACCCTAATTTTCTTTGTGAACATAATAAATGAACAAACCCTTAGTTATGCATAAAATATAATAGTAGTTAATTGAAGATTTCTACTAACTGGTTGGTAAATAATTTTAAATAAGTATTGTTAAGGGTCAAATTGGGCAGACGCCCAAAAAATAAAGGAAGGTTGGGCCGAAAAAGGCCCAACCCATCTCAATGCGCTGGCCTTTTATTGCGCGGCACAATGCCGCACAATGAGGGGCTAGGAGGTCATGTGCGGCCCACCATCTCAATGATGGTAGGCCTTGAGTTTTAGTGCGGCCCAATTAGCCGCTAGCCGTCTATTGGTATTATTATAGAGTGGAATATAGTACTGGAGTCGACTTTAACATTCTCCCTACACTTTTCAATGACTCATTCAGACTGTCAATAGAAACTATAAATAGAAAGGGTCTCCGACCTTTCAGGACACGTCATCCTCTCTCAAGCAATTCAACCCAAGACTTGCTCATTTCTCTTTCTCATCTTAAACTTATATATTGATTTAAGCATCGGAGTGTGGTAGGCCGATACCATACCGACATCCACCCACCTTCTATTTTTGCCTTTCGCCTTAACTCCCAAACGACAAGATCTCGTCCTTCTTGTGCTCACAACCTATCGGGTCTCTACTTCTTTTAGCTAGACCCAACCTCTTTTTATCACTCAATGGTCGATCCGATTCACCGACTTCGGGTCCGACCAACTTACCAAAAATTGCATCAACAAGTATTATTCAAAATTATAACTATAAAAAATAATAGTACCGAGACATCAATAATTCTCGTGATGAGTAGAAAGTTGAAATCTCTACCACGCATAATTAATTATATCTAAAAAAAGAACAAATAAACAACAAAACCTCCATTAAATTCTTCATTCCAATGCATTTCTTCCAAAATATTACCTCTTTCCTGTGCTCAGAGTTAAAAAATTAAAACCACAACATTATATTACAAAAACACAACCAAAAACAAGCCACAACATTTCTTCTTCTTCATTCTTCATCATCATATCATAATATATTTTTTTTCTGCGAAGTTTCGAATATTAAAGAAAAGAAAAATGCAGAAATTGATCAGCAGAAGAAGCCAGAATTGGCATTGTCGAAGTTCAAAGCATAACTCAAAGGGTCGTAGTGGAAGCTGAGGCGCGCCTTCCGGTGGGACCCCGCCGCCATCTGCCGCCTGATCTCCGCCCTCACCCGCCGGAATAAGCTCCTGATCTTTCTCTTCCCACGCGCCACCGCCGTACCACCGCCATCTCCGGCGCCGGAAAAAAGAATAAAAGAAAAGAAAAGAAATTAAAATCCCACGTGAGGAGAGAGAGGAGAAAGGGCTTCTGAAGGATTTTAGAGAGAGAGAGAGAGAGAGAGAGATGATATGGAGAATGGATAGTTATGGGGTTTGGTCATATCATAAGGTTTTGAAAGCTACCTCAGGTTTTAACTCAATTTGTTCATTGCCTTGGCTGGGATGGATTTCAAATTATCAATTTCTTTTTCCTTAAAAAACAAGGTTTCTAGATCTAGTTTTGGTGGATTAACTTTTAAAGCATTATTTTATTTTGTTCTCGAACACTTAATTGTTAAATCATCAATGAACTCGAAAACATATCATTTATGAATATCTAACGCTCCCCTCATCTTACTTGTGGGTTGGAAATTTAATTTGCACAAAATTCAATCGGTGAAAACCAACATTAAATGAAGAGTAAATGACAACATAGAGACTTTTTACTTTGATATCATTTTAAATCGTCAATAAATCTAAAAGTTTAAGCGGATTGATTAGTAGATTATATTTAAGCCACATAAAGCTGGCTGAGGTGGATACATTGTGTGGGCAAATATATCATGTACAAAAATAATTGGAAGGACTATTTTTTAAATCTTTTTTCTAAGTTTTCAAAGCAATAAGATAGACATTTTTTTTTTAATTTTGGGAACAAAATGTAAAGTTTAATGTTGAAAATAGACTAAAAATTCTGAATGGGGCGACTATATATAGATATTAGGTAGGAAAAGGATAACAAGGAGTACCATAAAATAGTTTCAAAAGCAAACATTAGTTTTCGAAACTAAGAAATAAGAAAATGGATTGAAATATATAGTTTTGGGAGTACTGAGTTGAACGTACAACGTAGTAGTTTAAGTGGTAGAATGACGACATACTTTAACTAAGTAATATGATTGGACGTGACAATTATGCAAATAGTTGTCAATGGACAATATTGGACAAAATAAAGTGTTTTTTTATAAAAGGGAAAAACAGGAAACCAAAATAGAACATGAAATTGGAAACAAGTGAGAGAGAAAAGTTTATGAAAATAGAATTGAGAAAAAGAAGAGAAAATAGAGAGGGAAAAAGAAGTTTGGAAGCAATAGAGAGAGAAGAAGGGTGATGTGAGGA
>NW_019104500.1:1637423-1648186 GCF_001995035.1 Momordica charantia | reverse complement strand
TGCTCCCCGGCCGAATTCTAATGCTCCGGTCGAACCGGACCCTCTACTCACCAAACAGTAGCTGAATGCTCCGCCAGTCTGACCGCCGAGCTGGCCGACGAACGACATGGAGCCGCCGCCGAGACCAAGTAAACCGGCGGCTCCGATGAACATGCCCTGGTTCGTATGACCGCATCCGATCGCCACATCCCGAACCACGACCTTTTTAAAAATATATAAATAAATAAATGATTAAATAAATTTAGAATAATTGTAATCTCATTTTCTTCCAGTTTCACTGTTTAACAAAAGGTTTAAATTTATAAGTTTCGTCTTTGTATTTATTTTTAAAAAGTTTTGTAATAAATCTTAAATTTTCAAAACTAGGACTCATAATTTTTATAAAAAAAAAATTTAAACTTTAATTTGGAAAAAGAAAAAATCTTGAAATCTTTGTAACCTATATTCAATAACCTACTAATTATGAATTATGATAACATGAACATATCTCAATGATAGTTAGAATCTATTTATTCTCTCGACTTTGGAGATTCGATCTCCCATACTCACAATTTATTGTATTGAAAAAAAAATTATAAATTCTTATGTCAAGTAGGAGAGCTGCTTACCACTATTAAATATTTGTCAACTAATAAAAAGAACTGCAAACATAGATAATTTAAAGGAAAAAAATTAATTAACTGTCAATTTTTGAATGACAGTATCATTATTAGTTAATATTATTTAAAATATATATATGGACCCAATAATTTATACACAATCATAAAATTACATGCAAGTTAGCTTTAAGTAAATATATTTTCACCTATTTATTTAAACTTTTTAGTTAGGTAGGAATTCAACTCACCTCGCCGATGGTGAGAGTTTCGAGAGCGAGAGTACCCTTGGTGTAAGACCCATCGCCATACAACACCTCATATCGGCACCGTCCAGCGTGGCAGCCAGCGTCATTCTCAAGGCGGTCGCAAAGAGAGGAGCCACAGGAGACGCCGGTGAAAGAGGCGGAATCGGCCGGGTCGAAAACCGGGTCGGACTGTTGGTAGCATTGGCTACAAGGCTGACATTGGACCCACACAATATCACTACCGGAATCAATAACCATATACTGACTCCTCGGCGGGCTACCAACCCCGATCCGAACAAAATATTCTCCACTACCTTCTTCCATCCCTAATTCCAAATCACCAACGAAAACAAATAAATAAATAAATCCCAAAAGGGTATTAAAAAAATTTAAAAAGTTTTAATTTTTTTATTCATAATTTCCCTTGCCTGAAATGACATCCGTCGCGAAATTCGCCGCCTTGTAACTGCTGTCGGCGCCGCCGTGGGACAGGCGGCGGACGAGGGCGGCGACCCTTGAGGCGTCTCTTTTCATGCGCTCAACGAAGCCGTGGCGGCGGCCGTGGACGTGGGACGGCGGGAGCTTATCCCGGTGGACGAGCTTCAGCTTGAATTTAGTGCTACTGCTACTGTTGGATTTTTTACCGGTAACTTGCCGGTGGCCGTCGGAGAAGTTAAGGTTGTGGAGAATGCGATCGTCGTTGGAGTCGAATTTGGTTTCTTTGACGTTAAGAAATTGGAAGTCGGTGGCGGCGGCGGCGGAGAAGATGAGGAGATGGAGAAGGAAGAGGAGGGGGAAGGGTATTTTGGGAAGCATGATTTTTTGGCTGCGGAAAATGGGACCTTTGGAGTTGGGGTTTTGGTTTATTTGAGGGACAGGAGGAAGCAGGATCCAGGAATTTATTTGGTTTTGCATTTGGGGAGAAAAAATATATATTAAGAGAGGGGAAAAAAACAGATATATTTTTTTTTTATTTTTAAATTTTTTTTCTTTTGGAGTTATTGAGAATTTTGTGGGGGAGTTTTGTCGTGCTAGTACAATTATTTGTATGGTATTTCCTTTCAAATTCTGACATGGATCTAGATCGGTCATATGATCATGTCGGTCTATTGATATAGACTATGGTTCGTTTAATTCTAGTCTTGATTTTTAGTATCTAATATATTATATGGTATAGGTCACGGTTCGGATTAATTCAAGCCTTGATTTATGGTGGAGTTTTGGATTAATTATAATCTTGTTAAACTATGGTCTAACGTTGGGACGATTTAGGTTGAACGTCAAGAGTCTTAATTTGGGGACGATTTAGGTTGAACGTCAAGAGTCTTAATTTGGGGTCGATGGTTGGTTATTAGACAAAAGGTTTTATCATTTAATGATTTTGAGTGGGGACTATATAGATCATCACTGCATTTTTTTTTAAGTGATATTGGTTTCTAAAATTAGGTTTGGGATGTACTCAAATCTATATTGTGGCAATGGTGAAGTACATGGGTGAAATAGAGTAATTTCTTAATTTAGCATGTGTGCAAAATAGGGATTTTAAAATAATGGATGATTAAAATTTATGGTTATCAATTTTTTTATTAATAAACTCGTCTGCAAATTTTTTGTTTATGATTTTAATAATGGTAGGGATGGAGATCAATCCATCGATTTGGAGATGATAATAAATATATTATTCACTGAATATGTATACTTAGATTGGTTTGATAGTCTTTAATTAGAGGTGTACATGGATCAGTCAGGTCGATTTTCAAGTCCATACCGACACTGATCACGTCGAGACACGGTTGGTTTGAAAATAGACCAACCATTTTGTTGGTTTTCCACTGGTCGATGGAAAAGTCAGCTTGGTCCATCAGTTTTCGACAAACCAACTATTTTTCCTTTAGGGACAAGACAGATGGATAAGGCTGGATTGCGGTGGAAATGGACGGCTGATGCGAGTGGGGCTGATTTAGGGCAACGAATCGACAATGCAAAGAAAAGAAGGAGTGAGAGACAGAACGTCGGGTAGAGGTGTGAGAAAATGAAAATAAAAATGTCGGTGAGCCAATTATATTGGTTGGTCAATTTGAGAGTTTATTATCGTTTCAAACGCCAACTGTGATGAAATCGACCAACTGATATCGATTCGGTTGGTTTTGATATGCCGGATTAGTTTTTTGGACCTCCAATAATATACATCCCTGATCTTAATTACTTTTGGTGGGCATGCATAAAAGAATCACTATTAAATGAATAATCTAGAAGCTCCCAAATACCTTTTCCTTTTTTCCTAAATCTTTTCCTTTGTTGCCAACAACTCTTACAGAATGGAGAATCTAAATTGAATAATTATTATTGAAATTAATGGTTTGTGAGTATTGTTTGAAATTATTAAAATAAACATCAGATATAAATAATCATACCTCTGTGTAATTTTTAAGAGAGCGAAAAAAAAAAGAACAAAAAGCGATTGATATATTAAATAAAAAAGTATAAAAATACAAACCAATACCAATAAAATGAGTAGTTTTCTTTTAGTATTAAAATAATATTAAATTTTTTTTTTCAAAATTATAATTACAAAAAAACAACTATTCAAGTGTAACAAATTTAATTGTTTTCTTTTAACATCCGTGGATGTCCAATATAGTAATTTCTTAATCCAGCGTTGGTAGAAATAGAGTTTCTTAAATAATGGATAATTGAAATTTAAGGTTATTCATTTTTTTTCTTTTATTAACAGACTCACTTGCAATTTTTTAGTGAAAAGAATTTATAAGATGATAGGTAGGTGAGCCACCGTGGTTTGAACTCTCATTCATAGAATTTAGACTCCGTCGTTTGGACAACTAAACCCATAATTGTTAATAAATTTAAATTGTTTTAAAAAATAGATGATTGATGAAAATAAACTATAAAACAACAGTTTTTTTTTAATGTAGTTATTCAAATATTTTATCCCTAAATGTTTATACATATATTCAAACGTATAAAAATATTTAAAAACTTTTTTGTCGCACATAGAAATCTTAACTAGTTGAAATAGATAGATGAATTCTATATTTTTGTGCATGTTTTGTGTGAGCTGATATCGACACACATCATTCGAAATCTACCCTTATCTTATCTTATCTTGCTATTATTTTTTCTCAAATCTTGCTTTACTTTATTATAAATGCAATTAATACCTAATTTCATGATAGTTAATTAACAATATATATAAATTCACATACATCCTCTCTCTAAAATAATATTTATTACTTATTCTAAAAATAATGATAATAATAAATAAGATTATTTAAAAGGACAATAATATAATGAAATACTAAAATGCCTCTTGATTCCTTTCTAAAGGTGAGTCCACTCATGAAATTATCAATCGATATTATTAGTTAACAATTTTTTTTTTCAAAAAGTAAAATTATTTTATTAAATAATCTTACACTAAATAAATACATAAAATTAGTTTGATGAGTGTGTTTAGAAAATGAATAAGTTTTTTTTATAATAAATAAATTGCAAATCATATTTGAAAAAAAAAAGAGAAAGTTTATTTAGTTAATCTAGTGTTAACATTAATTAAATAATTAAATTAATGACATCTCAATCAAGTTTGAAAAGTGTGTTATTATTGCTTACTTTTTTTTCAAAGCATTGTAAACAAGACATGCTTGGACCTTGAAAAAAATAAGAAAGATATATGCTTGAACAATTAATTTAGTTTTAATTTAATTAACACAATATTAATAGTTTGTGTTAAAAATATATTTAAAGAATGAAATAATGAAATTAAAAGAAATCTATATTCTTTTTATAGGGAAATTAAAAGAAAATATTAAAGAGAGAGAGAGCAATTAAAAAGTGAATGGGGTTAGTTGAGATGATGTAGGCTTTTAGGAGAAGAGAATTTGAAATTAAATTAATGACCTTAGCATAGGGTAGGATAGGTTAGGTTAATCATCAAAAAAAAAAATCACCTTTCATAAAATTATTTAAAAAAAAGAATGATCTTTCACTGATTAAGTAGAAACATTATGTTAATGTGTACAAATTCATTCAACAATCAATATACTTTTACCTAAATATAAGTCAATTAGTTTCGATAAATTAGTTAAACCATGCAAATTAACGAGATATCGTATTTTATTCACTGAAAAGAACTATCACCTTCCTTTAATTTTTTTCCCTATAGTTAAAAGAGTTAGTCAAATAGAAAATATTTACTCCATTTTCATGTAAATACAAAATGTGTCATATATTGAATAGAGAAAGAACACGTGGATGTTACGTTAAAAAAAAAAAATTTGTAGACATGGAGACAATTTGTGAAAGTTTTTCTAAATTTATATAAAATCAAATTGAAAATTTCGAAATTATATAAATATTAAATTATAATAAAATAGAGAACAAATTGATAATTTAACCTAAACTATGAATTGAAATTTCTCTCGGTACTTTATAATATAATATTTGAACAATCATGTTATAATAGTTAAAAGATATTATTATCGCTCATGTATTTTGAACTTTTATTTAGTTTGGTTTTTGTACTTTCAAAATATTCTTTTTTTATCATTGTACTTTTAAAATGTTCGATCTCGTCCTTATACTTTTAAAAAGTCATTATTGTAGTTTATATTTTGCAAAATGTTAACACAAATTCCACACCTAATGAAAATCCTTTAATATAAAATCATAGTTATATTTTAAAAGAATATATTGATTATAATACCATGTTGAAATTGCGATATAAAAAACGACATTAAAAATAAGATTAAGGGACAAAGATAGTCACTTTAAAAAATAAAGAATCTAAAATGAACATTTTAAAAGCATACAAGTTAAAAGGAATCGGAGTTAGAGTTAGAAGTACTARAATTAACCAAAATTAAAATATATTAACAAATAGTATTTTAACTAATTATAATATATAGTGAATAAATTATATGTATGTAAAAAGTTGTCACGCGTGATGTGAAGGCAGAGAGAAGAGTGCATATCCAGTTCATTTATAGTTTGCCAAAAAGTTAGGGGCAGTTTTTTAATCATTACAATGCAACACGCCATTCTTTCTCTCAAAATTCATTTTATTTTTTACTTGAAAAAAATATGAAAGTGCTTTTTTGCTTTAAAAAAAATTACCTTTTCGATTTTGTTTATTCAAATGAGTTCCACAGCCCTTGTTACCGGTGCTAATTTGATCATGGTTAAGACACTTATTTCTGAATTTAAATCTTTATTCCTACATGTTGTACTAAAAAAACTATTATGTTATGGATAAAATCGTCCTTTGATATATGAAGTAGAGCACGCTCGAATTACGCTCCTCAATAAAAAGAGGAGCCAAAACTTTTATTAAGGCATATAATTTCTTGTACCAACCGTTAGGCTCTTCTAGTGTCTCATCCGAACAAACATTGACTTAAGTTTCGGGGTGCATTAGAGGGAGTACAACCCCAGTGTTGAGTTCAATATATATTTTGTAGGTTACGTACAATCGAGAGTGCCCCACACGTCACTTTTCGACGGACACGTAAGCAGACTAGATATCAGTATCAACACATCATTTTTTTTAATAAATGAGGCGCTCAACGAGCCTTTTGAACGTTATAAAACTTTTTTCATGAAGTTGGATAAGTACCACTGTTGAATTAAACAACTTAAATTGATGAGTTACACCTAAATTTAGTCATTTATAAATTCAAATATTTCCTTCCACTTATGGGCTGAGGAATTGCACATATGAAGATTCATCAAACACCATGCTAAATCATCATTTAACACAAAAGTTTAATTAAGTTTATGAATTACGGTAAATTAATCATTTATCAAATACTTTGAAAATAAGTAATAATAGTTAAAAGAGAAATATTATTTTTAGTAAGGTTTTAGAATATTGTTTTTATTAGAAGTTAAAAAAAGGAAGAACAAATTCCTATTCTGAAGTAACCAACAATATACCATATCCAATGCCTCGCTCAATCTACATTTCTGTTAGTTCTCACTCATGAGTAGAGAGTTTGTTAAATTCAAATGAAAAATAAAGACAATAATAATATATATATATTTTTTTTATCTAAAGGGATTAAAAATTCAATTTAACCTTTGAAATAAGAGAAAAATAACATGCAAAATTTTAGTAGGAGAAAGATAACGTTTGATGACATTTGACAAAAAAAAGAAAGACTAAAGATTAAAAAATAAATAAATTAAATTAAAGCACTTTTAACTAACACCACCTTTTACATTAAATTGAGTGCATGCATGTTTTTTATATTACTTTTTTCTAAATGCAAAAAAGTTTAATGATTCCACCTAATTAATAAGATATTAATTCCCAACACTGGAATTTTTAACTATATGTTTTGATGGCAGCTGAGTTTATCAATTGAAAAGAAACATATATAGTTTATTTAAAAAAAAAAAAATTATTTGTGGTATGCCCACTAATCAAATATGCCATTGAATGGGATGGATTATGCAGATTATAATATAAGATATGGGCAGAGCACAATTAATACATTAATTAAATACGACAAGACCAAAAAATTTTGGTCGGATTATAAATATATATTTAAATAATAAGCTAAGTGGAACATTGGAAATATCACAAACTCATGCACGAGTGGGTACTAATTAATTAATTATCAATAATTGGACTATTAATACCACTAAAAGCTTCACTTTTTATTGATAATTAAACCTAATTTATCTCGCTCCTGATTGGATTAAAAAAATATAATTGTTCATAATTGTTACATATTTTGTTAGAGAATTATTTTTCTTTCGTTGTAAAATATATAGTAGCGGGATTGTTAATCTTGTTGATTAAAATTTTCAATTTAATAATTTAAAACGTACAATAATTTCCTATTTAACTTTTTGGGAAGGTAAAACTTTTCCATATTAATTTTTTAAGAAACGTTTATTGCTTGAAATTTATATTTCTTTTTCTAAAAAAAAAAAAAAAATAATCTGACAATAGTTTATGTTACAAAACTGGTGGAATTTCGATTTTGAATTCTGTGTTTATAAATGGAAATTTTCTCGAAATTTGATTCTCTAAGTTTTAGCACTCATAAAGTTTTTGACTTGGTATAAATTACTATGCATGGGAGATTATTTCTTAGTCCCATCTTTTTTTTTTCTTTTTTTAACGTTAAAGGGAGCTTATTAATTTTATTTAGAGAATAATGAAATATAATAAAAATGTGATGAAACATAGATTTATTATAGTTTCCAAATTTGATAAATTGTGTTGAATTTCAAATTAAAAATAGTAATTGAGAAGCTTTATAAAATTATTATATTCAATATATAAGTCACTCAAATTATGAAATTTATCTCTCTATATAATCTTATTTTGCCTAAAATAAAGTTATATATCTTAATTGTGTTTTAATGTATTGTTTTATTTCAAAAAAAATATTAAGAAATATTCTCTTAACCGTCCAAAAGAGATGACTCATAGGGTTGCATGGTAATGATGGTGGGTTTCTGTTGTTTTATATATATCAATATGGTGGTTTGCATAATGGAAAAATTAATGCATACTTTTTATATATATATATATATTTAAACAATCCAGAATCACTTTTGGCAAATTTTGTTTTTCAAAACTATTTTTTGAATTATATGATCTGAATAATAGAAATTCTAAAAACAACATTTTCATGTTTTTAGGATTTTCAGATATTAAGTTTATTTCATTTCTATTAAAATAAAAATATAATATATTACAATATAATAATTCTACAAATTTTATAAAATATATATTAATAAATTAATTAATATTATTTTAGGTTCAACTCACTGCCATAGTTTACAAATATATAAAATTAAAAATATAAAAAAATATCAATATACAGACATAATATTAATATTTTTTTTACTTATTTAGAAAGATAAAAGGTTTATTTGTTGGCTTAAATATTCGTCATAAATCTTTCAAAAATACCCCAACATATTATTTTCCTTTTCAATTATCCCTAACCTATCTCTCCATCTTTCCATCTTTCAATATTTTTCCTTTTCTTTTTTTTTTCTTTTCTATCACAATTTTTATGACTTTATTCCATGTCATTCCAGAGTTAAATTAAAATCACCCTTAGAATTCAACTTTGGTAGAAGATTTAATCAACATGAAAATTTTTTTCATTTAAATGAAAATAAATTAACGATCTTATTTAATAACGATTTTGTTTGATTTTTTATTTTTAATATTGAAGGCAAAACTCATTTGAAAAGAGAGGAAAAGAAAAAAGAAAGGATCTAAGAGAAACAATTACTTTCACAAAAGTCAATCCTATTGATTTACTCTAAAATCCTATAATATCACAAATGAATGGTAAATGACAATAAATAAATAAATGCAACAAATCAAAACTTTGACTCTAAGCCTAAGACTAAAACAAAGCAAATCACCTATAAACAATAATCTGCAAAGCAAAATCTCATGAAAAATTTCGAGGTTTGTCGCCGTAGTTTTCGTTCTTTGCATCGTGAGAAAGAAACCACCAATCATCTACAAGGATGTCAATAGATGAAGAATGTGAAGATAACTGATTAGTTTAAATGATGTTCTTACTGTATTTGGCTAACGAAATTCACTGTGGTACAAATACTCCACTTCATCTTCGTCTTCGTCTTCGCTAAAAACCGCATTGTAGAATACAAATGGGTTGTCAATCATCTCGGTCAAGGTTAGACGTCCATCTCTATCGGTATCTGCCTGCAACAAACACAACCAAGAATCTGTATTTCAATGTTTGTGTAAAAAAGAATGGGAAAAAGGCCTTCAAAACGATCAAAATCATTCTTCATATGATCATCATAAGGATCTAGCATGTGAAGACCCTTTTGTGGATACATTTCCCCCTCGTTAAGTACTTTGTTATGTGATGGCACTTCTATCAATCTTATATGCTAGTCGGGACGAGTCGACGAGATTACAGTATCTACAAATTTCCATCCATTCCAAACTATGCAACCAAGAATAAGATCAAGTCATTCACATGGTATAAGGTTGATGCATAATCCACATTTCAACTTCCAATAACAAGTTTGAGTAAACCAACAGAGCTCGTTCCCATTCTCCAAAAAAATATAGGTTTAAATACTATTTTCAGTCTCGTACTTTTTTGTTCATTTTTGTTCGTATACTCTCAACTTTATTTCATTTTAGTTCGGGTCATTTCGCATCCATTTTGGTCACTTTATTTTTAAAAAGTGACTATTTTAATCACTTCATTTTCATTTTTATCTTATTTCTTTAAATTATAATTTTAGCATGACACTTCACTTACTACATTTCTTGAGATGTAGCCATAAATTTGTATTAAAAGAGCTCCATTATGTATAAAATTATGTGAAATTTTGCAAATAGGGACCACCAACTTGGTCGTTTTAAGTAGAGGGACTGTTTAGAAAGTATGTTTTGAAAGTACATGGACAAAAAATGAACCAAAATGAACCAAAGTCAAAAGTACATGGACCCAAATATTATTTAAACAAAAAATATGAGTAGATGAGCCCTCGTACTTGTCATGTTTTGATGACAAAAAACGGCACTGTTTGGGGGAAAGAATACCCTGGACACGTGGAGGACAGCCATTGGTGCCCCAAGGTGACCATGAGTCATGCCTCAGCTCGGACCGCCGAGATCACCACCACTAGCGTTGACAGATGCTAAGTATGAGGGCCGAGGTGAACCTGGCCGAGGTCCGACCTACCGGGAAGCTCGGTGGGGGCCGATGTGAGCTACTGTCAGCGGCGTGATTATCGGGTATAACCGTCGGTCCCGAGATTACCGGGTGTAACCGAAGGTCCCGAGATTACCGGGTGTAACCGTCGCGAGATTAGCGGGACTACCACCCATAAGTAGAGGACTTCACTCCACGATCAGGTACGATGATTTCTGACCTCGAAC
>NW_019104500.1:1566145-1632234 GCF_001995035.1 Momordica charantia | reverse complement strand
TTGAGGATTCAATGGGACGAACTGCAGGGTTGTAATCTAGCAGCCCAGACTCGAGCAGTAGCTTGTCGGTCACCAAGGTTCCGACCTTCCTACCCCTCGGAAAATGCTCCTTGTAATATTTCAACGTGTTGAAGGAGGCTTGCGTAAGCTCGGGGACTGGTCGGATTGAAACTGCACGAAGACAAAATCCAAGTTAGACCTGAATGACAGGAAAGAAAATCACAAAAGGTAAGAACTACTCCGTACCTAGGTTCCCAAACCTAGTGGGAACGTCAAAGAAGGAACAACCTGACTCGTCCTTTGCAAGCCATTCTCCAGAAGCGTAGAACCATTTCCTCACCCATCCCTTGATGGAGGTCGGCCCCTTAACTATACCGCCTGCGCCTTTCCTTGCGCACATATAGAATCGACCAAGCTTCTTAGCTATCCTTTTCGCTTCGAAGCACGCGAGGAGCTGGTCTACGTCCAACAGCTCGGCCTCTTCACTATCCCGAGCTCGTAGCCAAAAAAGGATGGCCAAAGCGAAAATGACACCCCACCCATTGGGGGCCACTTGAGCCGGAGCCAGCTCAGTTCGGAAAAGAAACTCTTGGACGAAAGGATGAAGGGGAAGTCTGAGGCCGTACTCAAACATTTTGAAGTAGAGAGTGACCCATCCCTCTGGAGGATTGTCAGCTCTCTCCCCCTCCTCCGGAATCCTAAGGAGGATGTTCTCAGGGATAGCGAACCCCCTACGAARGGATCCGAGGTAGTGCTCAGGTATCCTAGAAGGGTATTCYAAACCCTGACCCGAGGTGGAGGCATCACTATCCTCCCCGTCATCGGAGAACCTAAAGTTTTCTATCTCCTCGAGCTCGGACTCTAACCTACGAGCTAAATCCTCATCGGATCCTAAGTTGCTGCTAAAAGAGGACGACATGRCAACTACGTTCGAAAGAGAAAGTGAGGGAAGAGACCGACCTACCAAGGGTTCGAGCTGCCTTCAAATCGAACTCCAAGAATTTAAGAAACGTAAGGTATGACCTGAAGGGTTGGGGGTATTTATAGCTTGTCGGAAAATTTTCCCACCGTACACGTGTAATCAATGAGTGACTAGGATCCTCCTGGAGATCCGAAGCGTCGGAATATTTGAATATTCCGATGATAAATCCACCGCAACGTTTATGTTTTCCCACGAATAGGGAGTCGCCACGTGTCCGAAGCAAATCAAATGAACTTCTCTGCCAGGTCGGGATYGRACCWGACAAAGAGGGGGCCAATGTTTGGGGGAAAGAATACCCTGGACACGTGGAGGACAGYCATTGGTGCCCCAAGGTGACCATGAGTCATGCCTCAGCTCGGACCGCCGAGATCACCACCACTAGCGTTGACAGATGCTAAGTATGAGGGCCGAGGTGAACCTGGTCGAGGTCCGACCTACCGGGAAGCTCGGTGGGGGCCGATGTGAGCTACTGTCAGCAGCGTGATTATCGGGTATAACCGTCGGTCCCGTGATTATCGGGTGTAACCGACGGTCCCGAGATTACCGGGTGTAACCGTCGCGAGATTAGCGGGACTACCACCCATAAGTAGAGGACTTCACTCCACGATCAGGTACGATGATTTCTGACCTCGAACTAAACTGGGAATCCGACCTGTACTGACTTGATTGTCGGAGTGCTCACCTTTTTGTACAGGTCCGCCCAAGTATTCAGATCGATCCGGAGGCCGAGTTCGAGCTGCAATCTGAAATACACTGTTGTGCATATCCTTACATAAACATGCACAATCACAGAAAATCTTATGAATTTTTCACCCCCTGGACTGTTTAAGAAACAATGATAAAAGCAGAAGCTATGTTTTTTAGACCAATATTACCTGAGAGATGGTGTATTCTGCTTGTTGTCTTGCATAAAAGCCTTCTGATGGATGAATTTTTCCAATTAGAGGCAACACTTCTGTAGCTGAAAGGTACCTGAAAAGAAGCGAGATGATGTACGGTATGGTGTAGAGAAATCACTGAATCATTTACCGAAAAGGTGTATATCAGAAGAACGTTTTACCCATCATTGTCTGTGTCAAGCTTAGAGAACAACTTTTTTGCTGGTGCCTTTGTTGGATCATCATCCTGATGTGATGAACTGTGATCTTCATCGTCATCTCTTCTTAATAAGTCAAAAATTCCATGGAAAAACTCACTGAAGTCGAGCTTTCCATCTTGGTTGGTATCTCTTTCCCTAAGAGGTTACATTACGAAGTGAGCAGTCAGTGAAATGTTGGTGTAAAACTCGATCAATTCTAACTTCAAATGCAAGAGAAGATCTCCAAACCGAGAAGATCGAAACAAGCATTAGAATCTAATAATCTAACGCCTTCCTTGCCTTGTGTCTAACTACCTTGCTAATATGCTTTTTGCGGAATTACAGTAACAGTTGAAGTACAGAGAGAAATTGCAGGAGACCAATTTTACATAGGGAACAAAGGCTTTAGAAACTGTATGAAGGAATCTACCTTACTTCATCTGCACACAGCCAAAGAAGCAGCTTTGGATTCTTGCTGTCAGCAGGATGCAAGAAGCTGAAAATGAGTAGATCGCGGAATGTATAAGTATCGAGTTAGAGAAAACGATTAAAAAAAAAAAACTCTTTTTCTAAGCATTTTCAAACAGAGGGTGAGGGCGAGGGCAAGGGCGGTATAAAAGAGACATGCTGAAGTTTTTGAAGCTTACTCATTGAATTCAGTTGTGTTCAAAAGGCCATCCCCATCTGCATCTGATGCATTGAAATGCTCCTCTTTCCACCAGGCAATATCGTAGCCAAAAGAACTATTACCTGATGAAAAGATTGAAAATGAAACATAAACAACACAGTAGGTATCTTTAAAAATCTTCCATAAGAAGAAGAAGCTGATCCGCTGAGGGGGCATTTGGCTTGAGTAACAAGGATTACGAAGCCTATATATTTGGTATATGGATTTGCTTATTCCGAACAATATAATTGTTAATGTTATAAGATACGTAAATATAGGATTATAAAACCTACCTTTTATATTATAGGTTAGACTATTTACAAATCATAAACCCGAAATCAAACAATATATAGTGACACTTTCTAAATACAAATAAATAAATAAGAGAAGTCAGAAACCCACTCGTCGAACAAGACTGCACTTCCAAAGAAAATGAAAAACAGGTTTAACTTATTTCTTTGTACAATCCAAATACATGGTACACAAACTCATGTCCACCCATATTTGTCCTGTGGGTGTAACAAGCTGGGGTTTATTGGACAAACCCATAAGTTTCATTTTTCTTTTATTTATTATTATTATTTTTTTTTATAACAGAGGAGCAACACCCACGTCTCTCCCAATGTCCAGACTCAAGAGACATCAAAGAATTTTAGTATTAATTTCAAGAGACCTCTGAACCACTATGATCAAGAGATCCAAATCCTTGCCAACTGGTCCATCCCATGAGTTTCAATGATACTACAAATCTACTCTCCCAATATCCCACTATTTTCCCACACAAATTTTCTGAACCCAGACTCCCTAAACCTCAATGTTTGTCAAAACTAGACTTAAATTGCGAGAGAACATGTCACAGAAGCTCAGACACAAACAATATCCACATCCACCACACTTGTCTAAGCCAGAGGTAACATTCTGGTTCAAAAAGTGGATTAAAAATATACCATATGATACTTTATTGGGAAAGTGAAGGACAAAAGATAGTATAACTAGAATATAATCCAGCAAGCCAGAAAACCATTTTTACAGAGGGGCCAGAAAAATTCAAAAAAAGCGCAGAAAGGCAGATGCAGAAGATATGTATGTAACGTACCGGCGGCAAGAACCCAGCTGGGGGGCTCGTACTCGGCGAAGGAAACGAAGCCATCATGATCCTTATCGTGAGATTGCATTTCCCTTTCAGAGCGATGCAGCGTCTCCCTCATCGCCTGCTGCAGGTTCCACCGAGTCAATTCGTCCACAGACACGAACCCATCGGGCGGGTCCACATCGATTTTGGGGAACAGCACGAGCAGCCTCTCGCTCACATTGAACCTCTCCTCGTCGTTAATGAACTCTTCCCACTCGGGCTGGGGCTCGGCGGGGGGTGCCGATTCGCCGTCGGAGAAATCAGGGCTGGATTGGGAATGCTCCATCTGCTGGTGCTTCTCCCACTCCTTGTCCTCGCGGCGGAGGACGATGTCGGCGATGAGAGGGTCGAAGGGGATGTGGTGGTCGTGCTGCTGCCGGTGGAGAGGGGGATTGAAGGTGAAGTTGGAGCGGAGGCGGAGGCGGCGGTGGCGATGGGCGGTGGGGCGCTTTGTGGGGGTGTGATTGATGAGGAGAATGATAAGTGAAGCGATTGCTAAGTAGATGAAGAGGGAAACTCTGCCCATTTTAGGAGATCGGGTGATGAAATGCAGAGAGAATGAAGCAGAGCTTGAGCTTTGATCAATGGAGAATTGAAGCAGATTCAATGGATTCTTGAGTTTCGATTTGAATAAGCTATGAAGTTTGTGTAGTTAAAAATTTTGATTGGATAAATTTGCGTTGTATGATTTGATAATATCTGAGGAGATCGGCGAAATCCGGCTACGAACGACGAAAAAACACCCGCTGAATAATTGAACTATATATCATATATATATGTGTTTCTGGCAGCTACAAATTTGATGGAATCTATAAGTTATTTATTTATTTACTTTAAGAGGTCAATTTAGATATATATATTTTTTATTTTGATAAAATCAAATTTAGAGAAAGTTATAATTTTTTTTTCCTAATTTGGATATGTTACGTTTGCTCAATAATCTTTTAGATGAGATACCGATTATTTATTTATTTATTTTAAGAGGTCAATTTAGATATATATTTATTATTTTGACAAAATCAAATTTAGAGAAAGTTATAATTTTTTTTTCTAATTTGGATATGTTATGTTTGCACAATAATCTTTTAGATGAGATACTTAATTGAGGCGGACTATTTAAGCCTATTCTAAAAATTCTAAGACCAAAATTGCATGATTTTTAAATATAAGTTTGGACTTGTTTTATATTTTTGTCGTTGATTTTAAAAAACCATTATTTTTTGTTTTTGAGATTTAAATTTAGTTTCAATTCGGTCCTTAGAATTTCCAAAGTAACATGTTTAGTATTTGATCAATAATTGGTTCCTGAGCTAATGACATTCTTTGTATTTTTTTTTTCCAGAGTACAACATGTTGGGGAGCTAATGACATTCTTTGTTCTCGTTTGTATAAGTAGCAAAGTCTAGTCAATATAGGTTAATTGTCGCGTCATCGTTTCGTTAGGCCAGCTAATAATTAACTCAATTCAAGTTTATATACCAATGAGTTCAACAGTAATTAACACTAGAAGTTATTTATTTATTGTACTAAAAAAGTAACTTAGTTATCAATTAGAAATCAAATTCTGAGATGAATTAAAAATTAAATTCAATTTAGAGATGAAATAAAAATCAAGTAGATTAGGGACAAAATTACATTTTACCAAAATTTATTTTTTATCCCATTGGAAAGTTTTTTTTTTGTTTTTTTTGGAGTTAATTGAAAAGCACAATTATTCACAAACAAATCGAAAACCCCAATTCTCTAAACTTTTCTGTAATTAATTTTTGGAGTTAATCGAAACCAAAATTTGGTAGCAAAGCAAAAACTTGACCCTCTTTCTGAATTCATGTTTTGGGATCAGTTTTATTGGAAACATCAATTCTTCACGGACGCCAATGAGTAGAATTTGGCTTTGGCCCTCTCTCTCTGCAACTGCTTTACAGTTGCCCATCTCCTGTTCCATTTATTTGGTTTTCAAACAAGGAAATCGAAAGGAAACCATAAATTTCAATCGCCCGTTTCTTTTTGCTGCTTCTTTCATGGATTTCTTGTTCATTTTTCATCGAGATTTGCAGATTCTGTGCCTTTCTAAGGATGTCCGAAGTTTCTGTCCCTATCAGCTGTCCTAAGTAGTCGTGGGGTATGGGACCAGAAGACCCATCACCGCTCCTCTTTCTTGAAGTTCAGTAAAACCCATCATCGTCGCTTATGATTTCTCCACCTACCTTGTAAAAATCTACCTAATCAGGGCCCCATCTCAATCTAATCTTTGTTATTTTCATTTGAATCCCTCATTCCTCCGTTTGAGTTCGTCCTACTCTTAAGATACTTCCAAGTTCCAACCAACTTGCTTTTATTTTGGTTGCAGTCATTATTTTCATCTAACTTTCACTGGGTATATGTATTTAAGGCTGGAGAAAGTAAAAAAAGGGGGGGGGGGTAGTCAAAGTTTTGATTCTTACCCATTTAGATACGGCGTTTTTTATCTTTATTCATTGTCGGTATGGATTGTGGTGGTGAAAATTGCGTAGGATTGGTAATAATTGAACATTTTCGTGTATCATGTGTTTAGTGTATTACTTTTAACAATCACTCATTGAGATTTGAAAAGTTAGGGGGAGCACTTTCAGGGGTTTCCCTCAATCTAGGGGTTGAAAAACCAGGCGCTTTTCTCTATCATTTCTGACTGTTCTTCAATGAGAAAGTTGTTGAGTGGTTTTAATTAGTTCATCTTTTGATTGGAAAGTTGAAAGCACATGGGTTTTATTTTATTTTTCTTTTTGATAGCTAAAATCCATGCTCTGAAGGGATGTTACCCAGCTCTTGGATTTTGAAGCTTTTCATCTCACCTTTGCATCTTTCTCTCTTTTCGCTCTCTGATTCTAAATCCTATCTCATAATAAAATGTAAGCTGTTTGTAAAATACTTGAGCAGCAGAAGACGACAGAGCATATGGAGGTAGTTGGCTTTTGTCTGTCATAGTAGTTTTAAGGTTCATGAAAGTAAGAATCTTTTTGTAGAAATTTTATGGTTTGGACTGTTATAAGCTGTTCTTGTCAACTTGTGCGATGATAATTGAGTTTTTGTTTGCTCTTGAATTTAGTATGTAACGTAATACTCTTCTATCCTACAAAGATTTCTGGATCTTCTTTGTTTGGTATCGGTTGTTCTTCTGAAATTTCACTATCATGATACGAAATTCTCATTCGAATTGATTCTTCCAATGCCCATCACAATACATCTTTTGCTTTCTTTTGAAAATTGATATGTTCTCTTTCTTTTCCATGGTTATCAGAATTTTCTCATGCAGTCATGCTCCAATTAACTCCGTTGGCTTTTTGTTCCTTGATAGGTCAGCTTCACCTGAATCCAGCTTTTGAGCTGTGGAGTAAATCGATTTTGAAATCTTCTCATGCTTTTTCTGAGTTCCATCATTATTATTATTATAGGAGAATTCCAATTCAACTGCATTATTATTTTCTTTTTCCATTTAAAAACCTCATTTCCTAAATCATCCCTCTGGCAATGTATTTTAGATCATAGCAGATCTTCATAGATTTGTTTGTTCTTTCTTTGTGGGAAAATTTGGACAAATAAACACAAGGCTAGATGACAGTGGATAAAGACGGTAAGAGCTCAATTTGGAGCCAAGAGCAGGACAAGGCATTTGAGAATGCTCTAGCCACTTATCCAGAGGATGCTTCATATCGTTGGGAGAAAATTGCGGCTGATGTACCTGGGAAAACGCTAGAAGAGATCAAATATCATTACGAGCTGTTGGTCGATGATGTTAAACAAATTGAATCTGGCTTCATTCCTCTCCCCTCCTATAGTTTTTCTTCTGATGATAATAGTGAATCTCGTGTTGGAAGCAAAGCTTCAAGATCAGACCAAGAGCGTAGAAAGGGGACTGCATGGACAGAGGACGAGCACAGGTAAACTTTTAATCTTCGAGTTTATTTTCTAACTTCTATTGACAGATGAATTGTCAAGTGTCTAGGATGACGCAAATTCAACTTTTTCTAAGTCATTATAATAAATATAAATAGTGATTATTTGCTTTAGTCGGCAATTTGTCGATAAAGCTGTATGGCATGCTGAATTGTGCCTGGCTTTCCTTATGTATGGATGCATATTAGCTTTTGTCATCAACACTGATTATTAGCTATAACCTTAATTTCTCCATGGTCAACAAATAAGAACACTGTGTCTCTTTGAGGTCACTATTCTAGTTTGGAACCCTTATTATTATAAGTTTCAAAGACATGGATTTCTGCTTAAGTACCATGTTACTCCCTTGGTTGTTGATGAAGACAGGTCATTTAAAGAATAATGAATATGTTTAACTTAGGCTTATGCTCAATAAATGAGGGGCCTAGCAGGTTCATTATTTCTTGGCTTGTAATAGGGAGTGTAAGGGGGACGTTGGAGGAGGTGATCCTCTGCTCATTTTGGGGAGAGAGGGATACTGTTGTGGCAGGCTTGTTTATTTTGCTATTTTGTGGAGTATGTAGATTGAGAGAAACGGTAGAATTTTTAAAAGGATTGAGAGATCTTGGGTTGAAATTGGGGAGCTAGTTAGATTTACTACCTCTACGTGGGTGTCAATTTCTAAAACTTTTTGTAATTACCATTTTTTTTTAGTATAACAATTTGGGGATATGGGGGATTGAACCTCCGACCTTAAGGAAAGGAGTACATGCCAATTACCGCTGAGCTATGTTCATGTGGGCTTGTAATTACCAATTAAGTGTCATTCTTTTGGATTGAGTCTCTTCTTGTAGGTTGGTCCTCCTTTGGCAGGCTTGTTTTTGCATGCCCCTTGTACATTTTTTTGGTTATCCTCAACGAAAGAGGTTTCTTATAAAAATAATAATAATAATAATAAATGTGTCTGTTTTGATTCTATCTTTAATTTTCTTTAATGCGTTGATTTCTTATTCTTGACAAGAAAATTTTTACTGATGAAGAAACCTTTACTAGCTGTAAATAGACTATGAAATAAGAATAACAAAAATATGTGGTAAGCTCATTAAAACTACAATGGAAATAGGGCGTCAAAAAATTTTCCATCTCTCTTCTCAACTCTCATCCTTTCGGTTCTATGGTTTCCACTTCAAGTGGATTTGAATACCAAGATACCTTCTCGGGCTTTGATCATCAACCCTTATGGTTACCTGGACAAAACCAGTTTTTTTAGGAGTGGTTAGTTAGAATCACATTGAATTCTTTATTAATGGTTCATAATCATAGCAATTGTGCTGCTATCTTAATCTTATCATTGTACTTCATTAGCCATTGAGCTTTACACGTTCATGGAATAGATATCCCGTATTCTCATTCTTTTTTTTTGGTCTAATTAGAATTTGGAGGTAGTTCCTGTATGGATTGTTGGAACTGGAATACAACATGGGCAAAGTAATGTTGCTCAAGTACATAAACTAAAACAGACACAAGATAGAATAGGAGAAAAATGTTTGGTAGGAAGTTCTTTGGGGTTCGCCTTGCACACGAGAGTGTAGCTCGATGTTGGAAGGAGGCTCTCCATCACCCTCCATTTAGAGATAGGGGTCAGTTTTTGTGGTAGGCCGGTTTCTTTCCTGTTTCTCTATGGGGTTTGTAGAATGAGAGAAATAATGGGATCTTTTGAGGAGTTTAGAGATCCTGAGAGGAGTTGTGGGCCCTTGCTCGGTTTCATATTTTCCTTTGGGTATCAATGTCCAAAGATTTTGTAATTACTCATTAGGTTTTGATCCTACTTGATTTGAGCCCACTTTTAGTTTAACGGCTTTAATTGAGCTGGTTGTTTTATGCCTTCTGTATTTTTTCATTCTTCTCAGCTCGGCTTTTCATCATTTTTTTATATAAAGAATGAAATTGGAACCCCAAACCCAGGAAGCTCACAAAAAATTCTTCCAATTGGTATTAGGATCGCATAAATTATAGCTGTTGGAAGGAGCGTATAATTTACACCACAAAAGAGCTAAATTGTATTAATCTTCTATTAGTTCTCTTTTCTTAGATGCGCTGAATTTTACTCAGATAATTTACTAGCTATATTCCGGGCTTCACTAGAAAACTATTCAGTTGAAATTCGTCTTCCCCCCTCTCCCATCATCTAGCTTATCACATGTGTAAGGCTTTTGTTTGTTTGTTCTTTCACCATTGGTATATTTTCAGGGTTTATGATACTCTAGTCTTATTGTGCATCTCATGATTGACAATAATTATTAGTATGTAAGTAAATTTTGGGATCATACCACCCAGGCTTTACTTTTAGCATTTTTGATACCAATCAGGCTATTTCTTCTCGGTTTGGATAAATATGGGAAAGGAGATTGGCGAAGTATGTCTCGGAACTTCGTGGTGACGAGAACACCCACTCAAGTGGCCAGCCATGCCCAGAAGTACTTCATTCGTTTGAACTCGATGAACAAAGACAGAAGGCGCTCGAGCATTCACGATATCACTAATGTTGATAACAGAGATTTAGCAGCACCTCAAGGACCAATTACTGGTGAGGTCAATAATTCTCAAGGATCTTCTACCATCAAATCAACCAAACAACCTCCTCAACCACCTGCTGGGCCATCCGTTGTCGGGATAGGAGTGCCCTTTGTGTCGGCAGTTGGCACCCCAGTAAATACTCCTCCACCACATATGGCGTATGCAGTCAGATCCCAGGTAATTGGTTCATTAGTTCCTAGACCAGCAGTAAATATGAGCCCGATGACATATTGAATGTCTCAAGGATCTGCTGAAAGGTAATAATACTCTGTTCAGGCATAACTTATCTAATCCTCATCTGTCATTTGGTATGTTGTTTCATTAGATTGGGTGCCTTAATTAAGGTCATAAGGATTACAAATTCTGTAAAGGGGACCCCCCACCCCAAATTTTTTTGGGGGGGTAAGAAAGCATTGAGTTGCCCTTCTGTTTAAGAAAAAAATCCCCTCCATGAATGATGTATGGGATTCTTCACTTTATCAAATTGTTGCTTCTGGTTTCTTTTCCAACAATTTAGTCAGAAAGAAAGTTGAATGAGATGAAAGTTTGCAGCTGTGGGGTAACTCCCCAAGAACTTGAGGAATTTGTAGGGTAGGGTGTCCTTAAAGATGCCTTTAAACCTTCTTTTGTGCAACTTGCTGAATTCAGCCATATTGAGGACAAAGTATAAGAATTTGAATTGGTAAAGATGACCCTAAAAACTATGGCTTTTTTTACATGTGGTATGTTTCTTTTGCACATGTAATCTTGGTGGAACCAAAAAAAGGGGCTTTCTGGCATCTTAAAGTTAACCAGCCAGCACTGAATGTCCTGTATGAATCATACAAATACCAAATCCTCTTGTAAGAAAGATGAAGGGATTCCATCATCATAAATAATTTGTATATGAGTCATAAATAACTTTGATTAGAAATATGTTTTGAAGACACCATTTTCAAATTTAGCAAAAGAGAGACCGAAGAAGTTCGATTGTTCAACGCTTTGAGTCCTCTCTCAGTTTGTTTCTCAATCGATATGCGGTGACTCACTCTCGATGCCAATGGAATCGAGCACTGTAATAATAGTACATTTAGTCGATTTCTCTTGCATACATTGTTCTATCAACCAAAGGCTATTAATCTTGAAGATCGAATGCAGTTGTTATGGGTATGACCGTGCTTACAGGAGGCACTCGGTTTATGTCCAATACCCTGTAATATACATTGCACTTTCACTCAGTAGATCCTACTAGATCTGATTGAGTCGTACTCATATTTCTCGAGGTCCCTACCAACATCTCGAAACTTCCTAGCATCAGTGTAACCACCATATATTTGTTCAAAAAATATTGTTGTCTTAAAATATTTTTCCACCAAACTTCAAAATCCACAAATATATATTCTTTAACATGTGTTTTTTATGATACGATGCACCTATATTCCATACGTGGCATGGTAAGTTGAACCCGACATATTTGAGTCATTTTGAAAGACGATTTGATTTGATGATTCACTTTTTCATGTCTAAAGCAACCCAAAAAGAAAAAAAAAGAACACCCATTTTTCCTTTGCCTATCTTTTTTTTGGATGAGAAAACAAAAACTCCATCTAGTTTTATCCTTGTCTCTCCATTTCCAGTTGATGATGACCCGAACATGACTCATAAAATCCCAGCCACAACCTTCTCCATTCATCTCCCTCCTTCCTTTAAATACCTCCACCCACTTCATTGTATGACCAAGGAGTTCTAGGCCAATTCACTAGTTCGATATGTCGAGTTCATATCAAGAACATATGATGGGAGTTCCGTTCAGGTCACTGGCCGCTCTGACACGGCGACGTCTCCTGCCTGATCATTCTGCAGCCAAGTTAATGGTGAAAGGACATGTTGGGTCCAAATCATTGAAACAATGTGAGAATTATTAGAAGAAGAATTCACCTTTTGTTTCTTTGAATGAACAAAATTCATTGATGGGTTTGGTCTGAAAATTGCAGATAATGGGAAAGATCATTCACTGAGAAACAGAGTGAACAAGCTTGGAAGAAAAGCTGACAGCTTTGCTCATGGATTTCGAGAGCACAGTAAGTGGACAATACTATGAAAATTTTGATTCATTTATTGTATCGGGTTCACTTATAGTTTCATCCTTTATCAACATTATAAGGATCAAATTTTAAAAGTTTAAAACTTTCTCGCCCTCTAACCTCTAGAGAGGATTATAAGCATTATAAGGATCAAATTTGTAATTTAACCCTTATAAAGTTTAAACCCTAGTTTTTGAGACCTGGGTTCGATTTGGTTTTTGACATTTTTGACATTGAAATTGCAGTGAGATTGGGGCCAAAGATCACAGAGACAGTGAAGGGAAAGTTGAGTTTGGGAGCAAGAATTGTGAAGGTGGGTGGATTGAGAAAAGTTTATGAGAATATGTTTAGAGTGAGCCAAGGAGAGAAGCTGCTGAAGGCTTCCCATTGCTATTTATCAACCACAGCAGGCCCAATTGCTGGCCTTCTCTTCATCTCCACTCACAAAATTGCTTTCTGCAGTGACAGATCCCTCAAATTCTCTTCTCCCAGTGGAGATCATATCAGATTCCATTACAAGGTCGGTTTCTAAAACACTCGCCATTTAGTTTCAATTTGGTCCCTATGATCACTGATGTTTTCTAGATGGGTAAAAAATGGTTTCGGGTCTCGTAAGAGGGACAAGTAGGGACCATGATCACCAAAATTCATTATTTAACCTCCATATGGTGAATTTGCAGGTTGTGATTCCAGTTGGGAAGGTGATGAGAGTAAATGAAAGTGTGAATGTGAAGAAGGCTTCACAGAAGTACATACAAATAGTTACAGTGGACAACTTTGAGTTTTGGTTTATGGGTTTTCTAAACTATAGAACAACTTTCAACTCTCTTCAGGGAGTACACACAGGACTTTGAATCAGGCTTTCCAATGGATATATATATATATATATATATATATATATATATGTATGTAATTTGAAGTATAAATTATTACTGATCTTGTGTACAGATTAATTCAATCTTAATGAGAAAATTTCCAGTTTGATTTGTGTCATAAAGTTATTGAAATAATTTTCTTGATGATGATACAAGATCAAGAATATACTTGAAGGGTGTATGATATCAATACTACTGAAGGAAGTTAAATAGTCAATTGAGTGAAGAATTTAATTTCGACAAAGTAAACAATAAATCGATTGCGCCGCGTCTCCTCTCCTTGAGAATGAGACTATGTTAAAGTAACATGTCGACATGTTTATCGATATATACATGTATCTATAGGTCTAACATCAACCTAAAGGGTAAATCGACATTTCCATATATTACAAAAAAAAAAAAAAATTTACTAATAGACAATATTAATATTAATCTTTTTTAACTTATTTAGAAATAGTAAAACGATTATTTGTTAATTTAAATTTTTTTCAATATCCATCTACATTGACATTTCTATCAACATCGACATTTAAAACTTTGGTACGTGATTTGACACAAAAGGGCAGATGACGGATTTATTTTTCTAATTATTTAATTTTTTAAACCGATAAAATTATGGAATAGAGCATGAGAGAGGATTGGGTGAAAATGACATAACCAACATTCAAAAGTTTAAGGGGTGAAGATTTGTGGAACACACAAAAATAAGGATTAGAAATAAAGAGAAAAAGAAAGAAAGAAAAAAGCAAAATTTAAAGTCTTCTTATATATTCATTTGGATATGATTTTGTCAATTTCTTTTTTTTTTAATTTTTGTTTTAGGTAAATCATGAATTTCTCTTTTGATTTTCCAATTTCCTTATGTAATTTACGTTAGAAAAAATGAAGCAATTTCATCGTAAAGCTAAGCAGCCACCTCAGAAAAAAGTCATAAAATCACACAGAATCACCCAACTTTCTGGAGAAAAAAATAACAAAATAAATAAATAAAAATAAAAATTGACGTCGGCCCTACTTTATTTATTTATTATTTTTATTTTTGAAAAGACATTAATTTTCTTTTTTCATGACGTTTTTCCTGAAAAATCAGCCAAACACAATTTGGGTTCATGCTTTCTATCTCTTTCTTTCCTTTTTTTTCTTCCCAAATTGATGAGACATGCAATGACTCAACATGTTAGGAATCAGGATAAATTCGCTATTTAAAAAAATTTAAGAAGAGATTCAATGAAAAAAATATAGTTGTATTATTTATTTTCATTAGATATGTATTTGGTAGCAAATTTGAAAATTTAATATCGTTTTAAAAAGTTATCCTAGACTAGTGTTAGTTGTCCACTTATTTAGTTCAATTTAAAATATATATTAATTAATATATTAAGATTTTTGTTATACATTTTGTAGAATTATTATTTCACAATATTATATAACTTATAATTTATTATATTTTACACATTTTATTTGTTAAAAGATAAAATGAGTTTATAACATGAAATAATATATTCATCAAAAGCTTTTATTTTTTATTTTTTTTATGTAATTCTACATTTTAAAGTTTCAAACTCAAAATTCTGAAAGCACTGAAATGAAACGTTGTTTTCAAAATTTTTATAATTTAGATCACAAAATCTAAAAACAATTTTTAAAAACAAATATGTCAAACACATTTTCATTGTGATTCGACAAATCTGAAAACAGGAAATAAAATTTGGATGACATATTGGACCAGCTCATAAGGTCCCATTATATAATTTTTTCATTTTTCATTTTTATTTCTTACAATTATATTTGATTTTTCATAATTTTTTGGTATATTTTCTCCCTTCTATTAGAAACACACCAAATTAAAAATTAAAAAAAAAACCCTTTTTAAAAACTCACGTTTTATAGTTTTCAAATTTCAGTTTAGATTTTAAAAATATCTTAAAAACGTAAAGTTGAAAGTAGCAGTTCTAAGCTTAATTTTGATGAATAGAAAACACAAAAAATGTTATCAAACGGGACTTAAATTACAATTTTTTTTAAGATGGTGTGTAATAAGTTCTTGAACTTTATGAGACAGATTAATAAACTTTCAATTTTGTGTATAATAATAGGTTTTTAAACTTTGGCCATGATCAACTTTAAACTTCGTGTTTAATATAGGTTCATAAGCATTAAAAAATGTATAATAAATCAAGATCTATTATATCAAAAATTCAAAATTCAAAATTTCTATCACTTTTGTAAAACTCAAAAGTTGTTGCTATATTATAAATAGAACAAATATTTTAGCTACCAAATTTTCTTTATTAAACGAATAAAAAATGTACTGCCTAACATATTTCTATTTTCTATCTGATGTGTAGGCAAGTTTTGTTTTTATAAATCCAACACATCTTCTTATAAGGATTAAACCAAGGTTTTAAATATCGATGTCGATGGAAATGTCAAGATCTCAATTTTATGAAAATATCGATAAAATTTTGATATCAATGAATATTTTTGTAAAAGTTATAGAAATTTAAAAAATTGTAAAAAATATTTAAATTAACAAATAAATATTTTCATATTTCTAAACAAGTTAAAAAATAATTAATATTAATATTATGTATATATTAGTGATATTTTGTTGATATTTTTCATATTTTGTCGATTTTTTTATAATAGGATGGAAATGTCGATTTTCTCTCACGTCGATGTCAAACCCATGAAAATATAGACATGTCGATGGAGATGTCGACATTTAAAACTATGGATCAAACCATGAAAATGTCTTTAGATAACAACAAATTGAGATCTCTTTTGAAATTAGATGAATGAGAGAGAGAGAGCCGTGGATTGAAAAAAAACCATCACCACCCAAGAAGTTGGGAAATTTGCAAACTCATCTCTTTTGGTATAGTATCAAAAGCAATTCCACATGCCACACAACACTACTAGAAATAAAGTTTTTCTCGACCCCTCAAAATATTGTGAAAGGCGCTTTCCCGATGAAATATTTCGTCGGGAACCCGCCGACTCATGGACAAGTAAGACAAAGCATCCTAAAAAGGAGTTTTTGACAAAGCATGTGTTTTGGTGGCTCATTTGACTCATCCATTTGCTTTTCTCTCTTTTTTTTTTCTTCCTTTCATTATCTAAAATCTTAAGAAAATCTTTGATGGCATCACAAAGTTGAGCTGCCAGCTCTGAAAGGTTGCATGTGATGTCACTCAACCAGGCTGAAACTTTCCTTATGATGAAAGAAAAGGGAATGCCCAATCCCATCATAAGTGCTTACATGTATAAACTTTTGGTTTAATTTGATTAATTGGATTGATTAAGGGAAAGTCCACTTTTTTGTTCATATTTTGTTGTTGATATAAAATAAAACTATGGATTGATGCTAATATGGAGAAACTTCTTTTAAAACATCTTTTAGGAGGAGATAATATAGGAAAAACATGTTTGGAAGCCCATTTTCTAAGCCTTATATATGTTTTCTTGCTTTTCTTTAACGTGTTTCAGTGATGAGTTGAACTTCCGGCCTTTTTAGTCGAAGTAAATATATGTCTGTCTTTATCAGTTGAGTTAGTCTCAGATTGACTGTAGTTACCTGATGAATGTACACATTAATAACCCTGTAGTTTTACATTAAATCTCAATTTTTAGGTTTAACTTTCAAAATGTTAATTTTAATACTTGAATATTTAGGTTTATTACACCCTTGTCCATGATCTTTGGAAGGTTTATTTTAGTCTTTGGATTTAAAAAAGATAATAAATAATAATTTTCGCACTTACCATTATTTTGTTTTTAACAAATGGATAAGATAACTTCAAAGTATATGTATATTACTTTCTGGAGAATAGACGCCACACCATTCATTCAAAAACTAGGTGAGAAATATACAAGATTAGGAGTGTTATAGGAGGAAAAAACGACAGGCAAACAGAGCTGACGAAGTGGTGGACCCAAATTGGGCTAGGCCGAGCAGGGCTCGGTTAGGAGTGTTATAGGAGGAAAAAATGACAGGCAAACAGAGCTGACGAAGTGGTGGACCCAAATTGGGCTAGGCCGAGCAGGGCTNACTTTGAAGAAGAAGAACCGGCTTGAATAAAAAGAAAACTTTAATGCGACGAGAGTGAATGGATAAACCACTATTTAAGTGGCGGTTTGGTGGTTATTTGTTAAAGGAAAGAGTTATTGGTGTTACAGGAGGAAAAAACGACAGGCAAACAGAGCTGACGAAGTGGTGGACCCAAATTGGGCTAGGTCGACAGGGCTCGGCACCGAGCCCTGCTCGGCCCACGGGTCAAGCCCAACGCTCCCAATCCCCTCCGTCATCCGTTACAAAGCTTCTTTTCATCCACCATCCGTTACAAGCCACGTGGTGAAAAAACCTTAGAAGATCCCGAGCGACTATAAGTAAAGAGGAAAGCAAACCCTAGAGGTAGACAAAAAAGAGACTAGTTACTTCATACCTAGTTGTTTCGTCCATTGAGCTGACTTTGGCATTGGAGCCCATGTGACTAAGGTCGCACCGGTTTAGACTAATATGATTTTACAGGTCCCTGATCATCGAAGTTGTTGCAGATCAGGCAATTTGAATTGGAATTGTCCACGCATCAACAAAGAGGTTAAGTGAAGGCACTCCAATTCAAAGAGATAGTGAGAATATCATAATTACAAAACGAGGTCGATTTAAAATATATAAGTTGATTGAAATGGTGAATGCATACGATATTAGGCGACAAAATAATAGCAATAATCAAAATAGTTTTTTTTTCCTTCTAAGTTTAGACATATATTAAAATAAATATTTTAAAAGTTCATGAACTTCAAAATTTCAAAAAACATAAAGCCGAAAGTTCAGGAGCAAAAATGAAATTTAAACCGATTTCTAAACCAACTTGCAAAACAAAATTGGGTTGAAAAGGGTTAGCTTTCCAAATTTCAAATCCCAATTCTCATACTTTGAGCCATTGGATATACTTTCAACATTTAAAAAATATATAACACAAACTTTCTGAAATGGTCATAGACAGTTGAAAGTTTAGTTGGTTTTTGTTATCTTTTCTCAAGAGGGAAAGAAAAAAGAAAAATAAAATGAAAAAATAATTTTTTTTTTTCTTTATCTAACATTGGTTCCATGTCTCTTTAGTAGATGATGAGCAAGAGATGACTCAGACACACAAATCAAAAGCAAAAGCTTCCACTTTCCATTTCCAAATTTCTCCTCTTTAAATACATGAACCCAAATCATTCAATCATCTCAACAACTACAGCCAATTTCTCTCTCTCTCTCTCTCAATAATCTTTTTATTCTCTCTCTCTGTGTTGGATTTGAAAATGAAGACTCCAATTCAAGAACAAGTGCTTGGAATTCAGATGATGAAGTCATTGGCTCTCACAAGAGCCAGGCTTTTGCCTGATATTGCTGATGGATGTCAATCAATAAAGAAATGTAAGAAGAAGAAAGAAAAGATCAAGATCAAGAACAACTTTGTTCCTTCTTTTGGTGTTTTGTTCTTAATGAAGTTGGTTTTTTGAATTTTTGCAGATAATGGGAAAGATTGGATCCTCAATAGAGTCAACAAAAACGGAAGAAAAACCGATAGTATCATTCACGGACTACGAGAACATGGTAAGTCTTTCTGAAAAGGCCAGAATAATTTGGATCAGGATTTGAAATATGAATTCAGCATATACCCTATTTATGACTTGAGCTACTTTCATCTCCTAATTGAGAAGGAGCTCAAGTCAAGCTGGTGAAGCGGATTCGAATTTCAAATCCTAGTTCGAATCTTGGGTTCAAGGCGTTATATCGGGATCCGGGTGTGGTTCAATTTCTGATCTTTTGGCATTGAACTTGCAGTGAAATTAGGAGCCAAGATCTCAGAAACTGTGAAGGGGAAGCTGAGCTTGGGAGCAAGAATTCTGAGAGTAGGTGGGCTGAGGAAAATCTACAAGAAGTTATTTGCAGTTAGTGAAGGAGAGAAGCTTTTGAAGGCTTCACAGTGCTATTTATCAACAACAGCTGGGCCTTTGGCTGGCCTTCTCTTCATCTCCACTCACAAAATTGCTTTCTGCAGTGACAAATCCCTCAAACTTTCTTCCCCAAATGGAGATCATCTTAGATTTCACTATAAAGTAAGTTCATTTTCCTCTCTTCTCGCTCTTTCTTTTCCGCTCTCGTCAGGGCAGAGCAGAAAGCTTTAGTATGGATAGGCAAAATTTTACGTTCTAACTTCCTTCTTTGCTTTGCTTCTTATACTGGTTCTAAGAGCGATGATGGATATTTTGCAGGTAACGATTCCTCTCGGGAAAATAACAAGGGTTTTTCAGAACGAGAATGTGAATAATCCTTCAGAGAAGTACATGGAGATAGTGACAGTGGATGAATTTGAGTTTTGGTTCATGGGGTTTTTGAATTATCACAAGTCTTTCAAGTGTCTTCAGGAAGCACTTTCTCAAGCCTAATTATTATTGGAGGGATTATTTGAATTAGTTGAAGACAATGTAAATTTTCACAAGTTGGGTTTTGAAGCAAATTCAAATATTTAGATTTGGCTTCAAAAAGTCAACTTATAATTATGGATTGAGATGTGTTTATGGGGTGGAAGTTTGGGGATCACAAGATGTCAACAAAAGTTGAAAGTTTTGTACAAATTTAAGTTCAATGAGAAAATTCTATTTTATTCTTGTTATAACCCAAAAACCAATGCTTCTTTTTTTCTCCTTACACTTGTCTCTCAATATACCATAGTTATGAATGAATGAAAATTAAATTAACTTCATCAAATCTTAACCAAATTAATTGAGCGCCATTTGTAAGATCTTAGTTTGTTTAACTTTTGAAAGTTAAGATTGCGATATATCGACTGGGGTAAAAGACGAGTGAAAGGTAAAGTAAACTTGATTCTCAGCGATATATTATATGTTTAAAAAATATAAATGTTTTATGTCATTTACATAGATCAAAATAAAAAAGGAAACGTTAGCCAAAATTTACATTATAATTTCAAGTTATATACCAATCTAATTTATGAGTCAAATGCCCCTTCAGAAGTGTTATTCTGTAGAGTAATCAAAAAATGATCTTTAGGTAGATGTTCTAAACGCTTTAAAGTGACTATTGACCAATATAGTTATCAAAATTGACGACGGGCTACCAGAAACCAAATGACTCAGACCATTCTCGATTTTTGTGAAATTAGATAAAATCGAACGATGAACCCTAGATCGACTCAATAATCTTAGCGGTTTCCATTTACAACCTCTAACTTCATCAAAACTTTCCATTGATCTCAAACATATATGATCACTTTTTAGCCAAACAGTGGAACAGTGTTGTGTTAGCAACCTCCATAAACCAATATTAACTTTGATTATTCACACAGTGAGAAGAAAAAGTTATGTATAAAAGTTGAAGAAATGTGGGAGCTGAGGTGGGTTTGATGTGGAAATCCATTTAATATATGCATAAAAAGTTCAAATTTTTGCCAATATTACCCCTTAATTTGGTAAGCTCTGTATGGTAAAAAAAAATTAAAACCCAAATTTCTTCTGCCTTAAGGCAGCAACAGCTTGGCCTTTTTTGCCTCATCACTTACACCTCAGCCTCAATTTTTAATATATGCCTTCAACATTTGTGACTGTATTCCACGTAAGCTTATAATAATGGCTTTTTATTTTTTAAATTAATAATCAATCTTGACCAATTACCTTAGATTAAAAAAATAAAAAATAAAAAGTTTGATCTTTTTTTCCATTCTAAGGGAATTAAAATATGAAGTTAGGTGGTAATTACTTTCTCTTGGATAATATATCTGAAATTTATTAGCAATATTATTGTATTTAAAGGGATGCTTGGCTTATGAGTAATGTAATAATGTTTGTACAAGGTTAAGATTGAGAAGTCGAACTTACATTTGGGATTTGGGTTTGGGTGAATGATTATTATTTAAAAGGGCGTATAATTTATTGGACGATATTCTATAATCCAAAATTGAAAAGTCCAACTTATATTTGTTGGGGGTGCGAATAAATTAATCTCACATTTGCTGCGACAAATGAGAAGATTTATGATATATAACTAAAGACAATTATTGTTAGGAGATGGAGGCATAAAATTGGAGAGGTTGAAACCTGACGCGAGCCCAGTGGTACAATGCCGACGCAGGAGAGAATTCTGTCTTTTATTCATTTTTATTATTATTTGTGGTGATCTGCGTTGTGGTTGGAGAAAATTAATTAGGTCTTGATTGAAGGATTGATCAATTCTCTTTTCTATGGCACTAGACTTTTCGATGAAACTAAGATTAAAGTCATTAGAGCTTATACAAAAAGTAGGTAATATCATATTATTATGAAGATATGTATAGTCGAAAAATATGATGTGAACGAAGGTTTTGTTGACCACCTCCTTCAACCATTTCAAATAAAGTTGATCATTAATTCCATTTAATTTGCTATAAAGCTACCCATAATTTATTAAAATTATGCTAAACTTTTTCTTAATTGAATGATGATCTTTATTGAATTAATGACCCACCCTAAAGTTTGAGGGTTAATTTGCCTTTGTGTGTGTGGATAAGTATGAGACTTTGGTTTATGAAATTTTATCCATATATATTGACACGTGACTATTAAATTATGATGGCTTTTTTTGTGATATTACACATTAAATTAATAGCACTCTCAAATTTTCTTTGGTTTAATCATAAATATTCATTCTCTATGCTTGTTTATGCCTAAAGTATATTATGAAAAGCAGTGCTCAACATGCAAATTATTTTATGTATGAAATTAGAGAATAATTATTCGTTAACCATAGAATTGTTTAACCAAATATCTATCTCAAACAAAATATTAATCTTGAAATATGTTTTATGATGGATTGTCTTGAAATTAAACTTAATGATAACTTCGTCCATTATTTATACCAATTATTTCCATTAATGATCTTATTTTTGACGCATTATAAGGGATGATGGGAGTAGAAGTCTAGAAAGAAAGAAAAATAGACGATACTGTTTATGCTCAAAGTGATATTTTTTAATCCAGTATAGTTTCTCTCGTCCAACTCCTTTTACTTTATTGTTTAGATTGATGTTTATGTTTGTGTTTGTGTCACTACTTCATTCTAGATTTCATCCTTGATATGACCAACTTGAAATTTATTTTCAAAACCGGGTTATTATTATTTTTTCTCAATTATGTCGTATGTTGTATTTTTTTTTTGCTGTTTGTTTTCTTTTGTTATAGTGTTGTCTTTCTTGTTCATGCTCTTCCAGCATTTTTAGGTCTTTTTGTTCCTTTTGTGCCTTGATCTCGAACGGTGAGATCTATCTTTTTCCTTGAAATATACCTTACTTTTGCACCCAAAAAAAATTGATATAAAATGAAATAATTGCTCAAATAATTTAGTTTTATGGTGAATAATGAAACAATAGCTTTCAATGGCACCAATGAAAAAGCAAATCATTGAGATCATGATTTTAGTAAGATTTTAAAATCTTACACATCAAAACAGGTTTTTATAGGCAAAAACCATTAGATTGATTTAACTTCATCCAATTAAATTCTATAATAAATGAATATCTCTCTTGTTGGTTTTCCCTTTTACCCTTTTTTTTTTTGTAAGTTGCAGTCCTATTCACTGACACCTCAATGAAGACTTATTCGATTGAACATTTGAATGTTTCAAAATTGACACAGAATGCCAACATCTTCATGACTGTAATCCACGTAATTAAAAAAAAAAAACAAAAACGAATAACAGATATTCTCTCTCTCATTATCTATGTAATTCCATGAATGAGACCCAAGCTTTCTTATCATATCTAATTCCCCCCCTCTCTCTCTCTCTCTTCTGTGAAAAAGAAACTTCTTGTTTGTAGCTAATTTCTGGGAAAACTATAATATCTCAGGGAGGGAAGGCTCAAATTCAATGATTGCCATGATCAGAAAGCTTGGAAGAAAAGCTGACAGTTTTGTTAATGGAATTCTAGACCATGGTAAATTGATCTGAATTTTACTTTCTTTCATACCTGATTGTGATGGATGATCTCCTTTGCTGATTTGGAAGCTTGTAAACCTGTAAACCTGCAAAAGAAATCTCTTGTAATGTAACAATGACAAAACCTGTAGAGAAATACATACAAAAGCCATGATCTCTGATTTTTGCTGCTCTGTATCAAAAACCAGACTCAGTTTCATGCATCAAATTGCTTGACAGTTGAGTTGGAATGACGCCGTGCAGTTAAACTGTCGCCGAACGTCGCCGAGACCGTGAAGGGAAAGCTGTGGTTGGTAGCAAAACTTGTTCAGTTTGGTGGGAGTGGGAAGATCTTTCAGAAGCTGTTCAATCTCAGACAAGGAGACAAGTTGCTGAGTTCTTCCCACTGTTATTTATCAACCACTGCAGGTCCTATAGCAGGCCTCCTCTTTATCTCCACCAATGCAGTTGCCTTCTGCAGTGACAGACCAATCATCATCACTTCTCCACATGGAGAATTGGGCAGATTCAATTACAAAGTAAATACTTCCTTCAACATTAACTTTTGGGTCTGTTTCACTTTCTCTCTGTGGTTGCTACCTGCTAATAAGTTCTCTGTAATATGCCTCCTTTGATCAGGTTATGATCCCAGTGAAGAAGATGAAGAGAGTAAACCAGACAGAGAATGTAAGCAATCCATCAAAAAAGTACATTCAAGTGGTGACAGTGGATGACTTTGACTTCTGGTTTATGGGTTTTTTGAATTATGGGAAAGCATTTAAGTTCCTCCAAAAGGGGGTTTCTGAGGATTAAAGAAAAGATGTGGACATTGTAAAGGTTCTGTTGGTGATTGGTAAGAAAACTTATCTGAAAAGATCAGATTTTTTTCATCTCGATCAGTACTTCAACACAAAATTTAATCAATACTTCCACATAAAGATAGAATGCACAATGCACAATGCTCAAATCATTCAACTAAAGAACAGCACATAATTCAGATTATACAGATGCCAGGTAATGAAATTTGTGTTTGTTTATAAAAGCCTCCATCTTGGATTTGATATGCATTTATTTATAATCCTAGGTTGTACTTGAGTTAATGCAACTAATATGCAATGGTTGCTCTAAACAATGAGAAAAGTTTGTGCTAGCTTTGCCCATATGGCTACATGGTTTGCAAGTAATGTCAGAAACGTGTGAAATGTGTTTGATAAACTCGTCCTGAGGAAGTCCCTAAATAAATTCCATGAGACATCGATGCTAAGTGTCTAGAGTGACGCTTTGCTTTTCGACATATAAAAGTCCTTAAATCTGAGATGTCGTTTCAAGGTGCCTAAAGTGATGCTCTGTTTAAAATAAGAATCAATTGTAATTCATTAAAATAACCAAATCGTCAAACATGATATGAATTGGTTGGTTAGGACCTTTCACCCTGACATGCATGATATTCAAGAATCTAATGAGAATCTCAGACCACTTTGCAGAAATACCTCTTGCGGTTAGGATCAAGACAAGGCATCCACCAAGCTTGATTCTTTAGAAAAAAACTCATCACATTTTCAGACAGTCGAGAGTGACAGAATCGAAGAATAATATAGAACAATGTTATTAATATCCACACAAGGCAACAAATTTCCAACATATGAAATGTTAAAAAGGGAAAAAAGAAACATAAACAAATGCAATGTACACCAAATGTACGTGCGAATTCTATGCTACAAATTATGGTGGTATCCTCCAAAGCCAAAGACAGACATTAGAATGCTTATTAACAGGAGCCAGACTGAAGGTTGCATACCCGAGAAGCAATAGAAATATGCTTTCCAAAAGGATTCAGTGGCAAGGATTGTTTTAGGATTGCTGGTATTGGGTCTCACAGAAAAAGATCTGGCTCGCATAAACTTCCTGTAAAATTCACTTTCAATGATTCAGGAAACTGCAATCCAGCCTCATCACATCCAGCCTTGGTAATATGAGGGCATGACCTCACATCTAGATATTCGAGGTAGTTGCATTTGTCCATAAGAATGCTTAATGCCGCTAATGTGATCTTCGGGCAGTTACTGATCTTCAAAACCTTCAAATTCACCTCAGTACCCTGGCTTCCTATACCATGGAAGGCAGCATCCGTCACCTCCTCACAGCAGCCAATGTCAAGAGCCTCCAAATTTCTACACTGGGTGAATATGCAGCTTAAAGAAGAGTCAGATATGTTCAAACACCAGTCCATACGCAAAGTTCTGAGATTATTTTTACATGCATGTGCAAGCTTTTGAATGGATTCATCAGAGATGTCCCTACAGCCACCTATGATAAGAGTCTCAAGATTTTTGCAGAACTGAGCCAGTGACAAAATGGAGGCATCTTTAATTTTATAGCAATCCAACAACTTCAATGTCTTGAGGGAGGATGAACAAGCCTTTGAAACACTGGATATGCCAATGTCCCCAACGTTGCTGCATTTATTAATATCTAAAACCATGATCTTCTGACAGCCTTTGACAAGTTCTGTTAGTCCAGAGTCAGTTATATTTGTGCAGCCAAGTAGGCCCAATTCTTCTAAATTCTGACAGTTATTAGAAAGAGTTTTTAATAGTTCATCTGTAACCAGTTTGCAGCCGGCGAGATTCAAGTTCCTTAGGTCTTGACATCCTTCTGCGACAGCTGAGAATCCCTTATCGGTCAACTTTCTGCAATAGGCCACGTCCAACGTCTGTAGTTTTGAAAGACCACGTCCAATTGCTGCCATTCCTGAATCAGTGATGCCTGCAAGCACAGAGAAAAAAAAATATCAAAATATGGGAAACGCATGCATCAAAAGTAACTTCTAGAATTCACTTGTGGTGTACCCAGTTCATATCATAACAATTCAAAACAAATTAATAGAAAACTATACCGAGTATTGGTTTCTAACAAAATTTTAGGCAGCGTGTTCAATTTTCTCCGGCGATATTTTTCAATAAAAATACAGAAACTCAACTAATTAATTGGTCCAAATTCCAAATTCTTTATCCAAAAATTAATTGGTCCAAATTCCAAATTCAATCAAAACTAAAACAAAACCGAACTTGGTTTTATTTTAAAATGCTCCGAGTTGTCAGGTCGTTTAAGTAGATTCCTAAAACTAAAAATGTCAAAAGAATTAGAAGAGCAAACAGAGACTTTACTCAGTTACTACGTAACCATGAACGTCATTGCCAAAGCAGAAAAACATAGTGGGTGGAAGTAAATTACTTTTGCAATATTGAAGATTGAGGACTTTCAAGTACTGGAAACCATCAGCAACAACAGTAAGATCCGAATCAGAAACGCCCGGATAGAAAGACCGAGAAGTGGACTGGGAGAGATCCAATTCCAGGAGGCGCGAAAACCTGGAGGCCATTTTGCGAAGCATGTGAGGACCGGCACGAGCAGAGAGCCTCTTCCTCTCGTTGCTCTGAACTCGCAGCCATCTTTTGCATACTAACCCAAAAATCTCCTTGTCTTTTTCCCTCTCAATCTTGTCCAGTATGGATCGGAGCTCGTCGTCGGTCAGAGCATCGTTGATGCAGACCATAACAGCAGCTGAATCCGACCCGACATTGGACGCCATAGCCGATTTGAAGAAGTGTGAAGAGTGAAGAGAGAAATTGGAGATTAGGGTTAAATAGGAAAAAGAAAAAAGCCCTAATTTTCTCGTAATCGACATCGCAGAGAAGAAGGAATTTTAAGGACTGTTTGTTGAATTTTTCTGGTGAAGTTACAGAATTACCCTCACCAGCTCAACCTAACTCTCACTGATAAGGGGTATTTTCAACATTTAAGATGTTCTAAAAGGAGTATTTTATTTTTAAGTAAATAATTTGTTTTTCCAGATAATTATTATTCGATAAGACAATTTTAATCATTGAAGCCAACTGCCATTTTCATGTTTGACAGAACCTCCACTCCCAAATTTTAGAGAATTTTCCTTTTTTTATTTCAAAATTTTAATTTACAACTATTTATCTGCTTCAAATTATTTGTAATAGCACGTAACAATTTAATCTTTAATTTAAATTTTATAATAATTTAATATTTTAGTTTCTAGAATAGAAAACCTCATCAAAATTAAGTATTAATTTTTATTATTTAATAATTAATCTTTGGATTTATAAATATATTTGGTTCTTTATTAATTGATCAGTCTACTAAGATACTCTATTAAATTGTAATAACATAATTTACAATAAAGATTAAATCATTACCAACTCTAAAGGGTAAATAAATTTTTTCTTAGAATATTATTTCTTTAACCATGTAATTAAATGCTTTTTATTTCTTCTAGTATACAGAAATTCTTCTCTCTATGAAAACATTACAATTTTGGCCATTATATTAATAAAACAAAATTGTAAACTTAATTGGCATTTAAGTTATACAATATTAGAATTGATTTTTTTTTAATGAAAAAGTGTTAGAAATAAAAAGGATATTTTCATTATTATGAGACAAATAGCTTTTTGTTCTTTAGTTAATTATTGATAAATTCTTTTTTACGGAAATGATTCGTAAACTATTATTATAATTAATTATTGTACCAAATACGGATTATAGAAAATCAATAATTTATAGTTGATCAGTCAAACATTTCATTCATAATTAGTCCACCACCAACCATTTTAACAATTTTTAATCAATCATTCATCAACCAATATACCAAAAAAAAAAACTAATTATTTAATTGATATAGGTCTTTTAAGATCTACCAAAATGAACTAAAGTGTCAATATTTAATCATGAGGTTTAATCTCTAATCTCAAATTCACAAAACAACTCTTATCCAATATGAAGTTTTTATTAACATTTATCATGGAGATTCACAAACTCATTGTCAATTAAATTCTCTTTTTTTTCTCTCTCTACAAAATGTTGTAATTCCATCCTTTTTGCAACTATTTCCACACCTCACTCCACACAAATCCAAGCCAAGCAACAAAAAATGCAACTTTCACAAATATTAAAGAGAATACAATGCATTCAAAATTATAATCAAAGATCAAGGGATGAAGCTTGAGTTCAAAGCTGAAACAAATACAGAAAAGAGTGCAAAATTTTATCAAACAAGCAGCTACAATGTATTTGAGAAGTGACTTATCTACCCTCAAAATATTGCACTATATACAACAACGATTATCGATATCGAACTTTATGGCTCTAGATCTGTGCAATATGTTGCACTCATAGACAAGCAAAGTTTATCAGTGAAGTCATGTTCCTGCAGAAGGGACCAAGAAATTCAAGACAACATGGGAAAACATGGCTACAGAACTACCTGTCTTACATTTCAAGAATCAAGTGGAGAAGGATCTAAAGTGTGATGTTAGAACTCAAATTTTGGTCCAACAACCTTTGATTTGTTGAAAAAAGAAAAAACAATTTAAGCCATTGAAATCCTGTACAATGCCATTGCCAACAGAGAATGATGCCTTTGAATTATTTGCTTCCATATATATAATAATGGCCTTGCAAACAATGTGCTCTAGTTAATACATATAGAAAGTACCTTGGATAAAAAATGGGTCATATGCATCTGTCAAACATCTGAAGAAATCTATTAAGCTTTTCCCTGCCAAAATAAGTTGAGCAACTTCACAGAAGCAGCTGTAAACTATGAAGCATTATCCGCATCGGCTTGTGAAACCCGTGTTTCGTGTCTGCATATATTTAGAACATAGTTGCTGGAATACCCTCAAATTGAATCACCAGATAAAGCTTCATACCTCTCTTGTAAGGACAATCACGGATCTTACTGATGTATATGATCAATGGGATGTGGGCATTCTAGTATGTGAATGAGAGATCTCATCAAGGAATTCCTTTGTCTATGGAATATAAAAGGAGGTGAATTGAACACAATCATGCTGCTTCGTCGCCAAATTCGACACTTAAGTAGTCTTGGGTTTCTAGGGGATTGCATGTACCTATCTCATCCATTTCTATGTGAACGTGAGTCGAGTCGATAACTACACAACATGGAATTAGGTTCTCATCAATTGTACAGACAAAACAGTTGTTATAGAGACCTTCTTTTGGTGCTAAATTTAATAAACATGATTTTGGGGCTGACACTCTGCTATTCCTATTGCTAAATCCCTCTAGGCCTTTTGCCATCAAAATAAGACGATGGCGGCGGCCTAAAAGCTCAGAGACATATTTCATATCTCCTATCGAAAGGGCATAGCGAACCCGAGTTGATGACACTTGTCCTCTCTCCTTTGAATTGGCAGAATTAACAACTTTCTGGTTTTTATCCATCACAGATTTAATAATACAAGCACCTAACCCATATTCCTCACATAGTTTCACCAACTCCACTGCATCACCTGCCGCTTTATATCCAAACCTGTAACTTTCACCTGCCATAATCGCCGATTAAAACCTCAAAACAACCGTATTCTACACCAAGTCCGAGAGAGTATATACTACCAATAAAAGACGTGCACTATTTATCTTAATTCATTTACCTGCCACAACTCCACGAACGCCAAGCTCCTTTGATAATTTCTCAACAAATTCCCGTGGAGTCAGATGGCGAACGCTTGAAAATTCAATCTGGTACTCTGATGGAGCCGAGTTTCTGCAATATGGTGCCCAAGAGGAAAGAACTCGCTTCCTATCGCATTGAGCAACTACTGGAGCCCTGTTCAATTTAACTAACAGATAAATAATTAACTTCAAGCATATAATTCTTCTTACTCGTTGAGAACAAAGGACGGGATAGAGAGATGAAATTGAGTAAACTCAACACTTTTGCAAATCCTCTCAGAGAACATAACAGATGGTAATCATTTTCCCATCATTTTGCCTATCTAAAAATAGGGAGAGAAACAGGCTAAAACATTATCAAACGATCTAGATGGTTCTAGATGAAAAACAAAGGCAACATCAAAGAACACTGGATGCCACACTATTACTTTTATATTCAATTTCCTGCACTCTCTGTGCAGTGTGGAAAGACCAGATACAGTTACATGTTGAAGAGATGAGTTAATCCAGGTGCAGTAAAGCTTTGTTTGTTTTCAAAGAAAATTGCTCCTGGATGCTCCCAGAAATGATATGGAAAAGGGTCTATGATGTTAAAACCCCAAGTAACAATTTCCTCCAGATCATCATCACTTTTAGAACCACCTGAATCCTCTGCTGTATAAGAGTAATTTTCCAAAAGATACATTTTCCCTTAAAGCTGGTAGTATCCTTCAATTATTCCTCCCTAGAATCCATGACAACTCATAGTTTTTCGCAGCAGGATTTCTCTATGGCTCTCCTGAATTGCTTAGTACTATGTTGAATATCTCAAGTAATTACCTCAAAAATTTCCTCCATGATTTCTTTCAGGTTGTTAGCAACCAACCATAAGGCCAGCATGCCTTGCTCTCTTTGTGCTGTCGGCTGCACACCCCAATTGTTGCAAGCCATCAAGCCTAAGAGAAACAATGGCTCTGATACCAATCTGGTGTGTAACAAAATCGAAGGGCAGAGAAAATACACCAAGCAAAGCTGTAAGAAGTTGCTGATATTACTAATCTCTTGACTTCTTGGAAATGCAGTCAAAAGTTGACCACCAGAGAGGCTAAGGGGCCAATTTAATATGGCCTATTTCCGGCGCTCACAAGACATAGAATAAAAGGCAGGAAACTAAAGAAAGGCGCCAAGACTGGAATCTGTTAAACTACTGGCAGGACAGAACAGAGATAAACAATGCAGACTAAGTTCATAGTTTCACATCTATCTATATCTTTTTCATTATCAACTCATCGAACCACCACTTGAACAGGGAGATTGCAGCGAATTGAAATTGAGTTTTTTTTTCCCCCTCCAGAGACAAGATAGTAGAATAGGAAAATTATCAGGATCTAAGGGATACCTTTATGTTACACCTATCCGCCAAATAGGACCGAACAAGAGTTATTCTTTCACTCCAGAACAAAATAAATCATCCAAATGGTTAGCACAAGATAATCCAAACATAATCCATAGTCCATAGATATTACTTGTCCATGTCCCCCTTGAGCAGATATTTTTAAGGATAAAATAATATAATCCTCATATTACTCCCAAACCACCCCCTTAACATTCTAAAATAATACCTGCACCTTTATAATTTACAAGGCTTCCCATTGAAAACCTAATGAGATTCATTAATGTTATACAAAGCAAAATAATGGAGGATCAGAAGTTTTCACAGTTTTTTTTGGTACCAAAAACAATTCAAACCTTCCACAGGAAATATGAGGGAGTTGCATGAGGTTGACCCATGGAATGTCAGAACTTTATAAATCAATCAGAACTGCAAAAATTCTCTTTTGTTAGGGCATGGACAGATGTGATTTTCCTATCGTTTATGATGAAACAAATAATAGGTTACATAAAGAAAAGGCATTATGCTTACCTAGGTTCCCAACCGAGTACTTCAGCAATTCCAGCAAATGACAACAGAAATGGAGATCCAACCTTTGATGCTTGAATTGCAAGCTCCCGATGACCAACATGGAGAGCGTCAAATTTTCCTAATGCTACTATTCCTCCTATAAGTGATTACAAATAATTAAAACAATGGTCTCATAATAACAAAACTGTAAATAATTGGAGAAAATAATGTTTGTCCCAATCGAATGAGCAATGCAGGTTTATATTTGAAATTTGCCTATAGCTAGCTAATACTAGAGAAGGAAAGAAAAAATCCTCATATAATTTCCGTAAAGTAGTGCCTAGAAGATACGAGAGTATCTATCTAATAAAACTAAAGACTGTATGCCCATCTGGTCAACCTAAGTTAGCTTGTTAAACTCAGTTATTTTATTTAAAAAATTATTATATATAAAATATATACTGAGTCTCTGACACTCCATCTCAAGTTGATTAGTGTGTATATTTCATTCCTAGCTTGCTAACAAAATTATGCAATGTTGAGCCATCAATTCTTTTCTAAGCACATCAGCTATTTGACAATGAATTGGAAGAAATGCTATACAAATGAAGTTTCCTTTGTAAAATATTGACCGTACACCTTACGGAAAATACTCATCAACAGCCTAAATCCTAAGATCATTAGAAACAATTTCTCATCCAACCTACAACTAGGTTGGATATTCTGCAGACCCCCAATACTAGAGAAATTGATTTGACGATTTGAGTTTAGGTTAAATGGGAGGTTTAGTGACACCAAGCATGATATAAACATAAATAGGTTATACAATGATGGCAAGAAGTTTGAGTTCGTGATCAATGCTGATCAATCAACGCTCTTGCAATGAAGGCCAAGCAATAGGTTATAAGACAGTAAGTGAAGTGATTCCTAAGTTGTATCTACTCACATTCAGCTTGGCTAACAGCTTTAGTGTAGTATTTCTAACAAAACCCAATTCATGTATTTCAGAAAAATTGGGGCAATCTTAAACCCATCATGCAGCATTATAAACACCCAATCATACAGTCAAAAAAATTCCTTCACATGAAATAAGAGGAAAAATTCAGACTAAGATAACATTCCATGAAAGTAGAAACAATGGGGGAAAAAACAAACCTGCCACAGATACTTCGCGATCATCTTCTCGTGGACTGAGGAACAATAAGATAATGGGTAAAATTGTACGAAGAATGAAAACAACAAGAAATCAGAGAAGACGAAATGGAAAGTTACCCAAAACAATCGGAGAAAAGGGGAATTTCGCCGGGGGAGGTGGAGGGGACAATGGAACAAAAGAAAGAAATCCCACGTCGATGGGGGCGAGGAGAAATGGTGTGGGAAATTGAAGGTATGGAAGTGGGGTTGCGAGGCCATATCGGCGGAAGCAAAACGACGGCGGAGGAGGAGAACCCAGAGCTCAATCCGAAGCCGAAGTAATAGTCGCAGTCTCGGAGGTGGTGAGAAACGCGAGCGCCGGCGGCCAACATCGCCACGGCGGCGGTCGGGGATAACGAGAGGCGCACACTCTTTTCCTGTTCTGCTGCCTTTTCCAACGTTTTTTACTTTTTTAAGTTCTACTGTGTATACTTGTAATTATTCTTGAAACAGCCCACACGAGCTTAATTCCAGCATCTTAGGATTGCACGGCCATGAAGTTAAAACGACCAGGTTCAAATAAAGAAAGGCTCAAGACAAGAAGGATATAATAAGCAACCAAATATTTGGAAAGGATTCCAGATGACCGTTCATGTACGATCCAATACTCCTCACAGCTCATCTTTATCTCATCGTTGGCATGTTTTGGTCTTCTTTCTCATTACTTAGAAAAATTAAGGTATTTTATTCCTTAAATTCGAGATTCAATCCTCCATCCCTATATTTGTCGTACTAAAAGAATTATTCATGAAATGACTCAAACATACTCTTTTTTTTTCCTTGTGATGCTCTACAAAATATGATATAATTTGATAGTTAATAAAAGGACCCAAACATATACTTTTTTCCTTGTGATGGCTCTACAAAATATGTATAATTTGATAGCTAATGAAATGACTCCAACCAAGTAATTGGATTGAAGAAATTAAAATTATCAAAATTTACAACAATCCTATAAATTAAAATTATCAAAATTTACAATGATCCTATGCTAGATTAGAAGTGAATCATCCTACTAACATGAGCATGGATCAACTAATCAAGACATTACTTACCTCTCTAAATGTCAGTGGTTTTAATATCTTGTCTTTTGTTGGAGTAAATGACAATAAAATTAAGGTCCAATTATTGATGGTCATAGCAAATTTACAATCAAAATATGTCTTAGGAACAAAAATGAACTATTAAAAAAAAACAATTCAATAAATAGAGACAGAAATTCAAACGTACTACCTTTTAATCGAAGATATATGTCTTAATCAATGACTATGGACAGAAGAAATCAATCTTTAGCATCATCAAAACTAATTTAACTTCTAAAAAATAAAAAAAGTAATTCAAGGTTTTGAGATCAAATTTTAAATTTGTAAACTAAGAATGGAAAACAGTACACCACAGAGGAGTTTGGTAGAGAATGAAGTTCAGAGGAACACAATTCTTTTTTTCTTTTTCTTTTTTTTGGCCTCAATATCTATTATGAAGAGATTGTTAAGTAGGAAAAGAAAATATACATATTAGAGATAGTGGGCTCCACTGGCACAAAATCACTTGCAGCCCCCAAAAAAAAATTGTAATGAAAAATTAGAACAAAACTCTTGCAGCAGTTCCTCCTTCCAACTATAAGGTTTGCAAGAGCAATGTGAATAGCTATTAGAACAACAGAACATATTTCTATTCATATCTCCAATTTGTACTTGAGGAAGCCTTTTTTTTTTTTCCTTTTTCCTTTTTTCTTTTTTCTGATTCACCCAGTGAATGAATTGGAAAACCCATCATTTACAAGTTCCCCAAAAGTAACCAACCTCTCAGAGGAAACAGTGTGATTTCTTTTCTACTATAACTTGCTTTCAGTTTTTAACTATATCTTGTGCTGTTCCTCCTTCCCCACCATTTCTTTTTCACCTTGTCCATGGCACCTTCACTCCCAAGCTTGTTCAAAATCACTTTCGTTTCGCGCAGCCTGCCCCCGTAATCTTTCTTCCATGCTTCGAACATCTGCTTCAACCTTCTGAGTTCCCTATCGGGGTCGAGACTCGCCTCGACTTGACCCGATTTTACCTCTACCAAGAACTTGGCATCGTCGCCGAAGACTTGACTTCTTTGTTCGAATTCCTCAGCCAACCGGCTAATGACACTGAGGCCTGCATTCATTGGTCTTACTCCATTGCTTTCGTTAGCTGTGTTGTTGCTGCCCACTTCCCAACTGTATGCTCTGTCGTCGCTTGCATTGACTGATGCATCAGAATTTCTCTCCGAATCATCGACTGCTAAGCTTTTCTTTGCAATGGAGAGGCTAGATTGCAGTGATCTCATTTGTCTCTGCCATACCTCTTCCATTGACTTCATTTTTAGCTCGTACTCTGACCAACGGTTCTCATACTGTTGGAGACGTTGATGGAGGATGTCGTTCTCTTCTTCTTTGTCTCTCAAAGCTGCCTCGGCCCTCAGAACACGGCGTTGTAATTCTGTGACGAAAGATGACTTGACAAGCACCTCATCTGACCCATTTGCCTGTTAGAAATTTAAGATTTTGAGCATCCATATTAGACAAGCAGATGAATTATTGATGTAAGATCCAGTACTACATTAATTTTTTTATACGATATGTGATTTATACAGAGACAACATTTTTTTTTTTTTATAACTGGGAGTTGGAGCTTTACTCCCCTATACTCGGGGCACCCGCGCATACCCCAAGGTCCGGATCCAGGAGACATCAAAAGTTTTTGATATTAAGCTCACCTGAAGGTTCGAACTTGAGACCTCTATACCGGTATGAACAAGAGACCCCAAGCCCGAACCAACGGGATTGCATCGATTATCAGTCAAAAATCATATGAAGTTGAAGTGGAACCAGTATTGAACCAAATATGAAAGATTAAGGCAACCAGAAACTTGAAAGAATAATGATGATCAGAAAGTGAACATTAAAAACTAAAAATTAAGAAAACAAAGATCAATATACTGAATGTGTACCTTCTGCCCACCAGACATTAATCCTATATCTCCTGAGCATCTTCTGACCAACCAGCCACGAATAACTGAAAGGTCGCGAACATAAGACCAAATCAGTAAATGTAATCAGAACTCATGAAAAACAAAAATACAGCAGGGGAATCTAAACAAGGCTTGGCAGGACAATCCACATTCCAGTTAGAAGCTAGTCTAATTTTCACAGCTTATTTTACTAGTCTCTATAGATCTGTAAATGCATCATTTCTTATAAGAACGTCCGGACTGTTTAGCCTTATCCAGTTAATATATATTGTTTAGTCAACTCTGCTTGTTTTACACATCCATGTCAGTACTCGAACGAGTACCACAATCTATCCTCCAAAGAGAGGAAAAAGAAGAAGAAAATTTGTTATTAAATTCAAGGGGACAGAGTGGGAATGCATACTAAAGTTATATTGGATAATTGAACACTGTTTTATATCGGTTAGATATCCTAATAAATGATTAAATTTACCCTAACCTATCAGCTTATGCTTTTGGATTGATTGGTGATTTAACATATTTAGAATGGTATTATGGTAGGAGATCCTGCGTTTGAACCTCTTATCATTTAATCCTCATTTAATATTGATTTCCACTCGTTGGGGTTTGTGCATATCTCCAAACCCACAAGTGAGGAGAAATGTTAGATATATTATAAATAATTAAATTTACTTAAGGAATTGATCGGTGATTTAACATATTTAAAAATATCAAACTCTCTTAAATCTGAACTCTTGACTCTTGTTTGTTAATTCTTTGTGAAATCATTAATTAGTGACATCCAGTAAAAAAGCGCAAAAATCAGGTCCTACAGTATGAGAATAGTTTATTTTACCTGATTGTATCAGAAGTGATGCATCACAAACTTTCTCCAAACGTTTTTTAGCAACTCTGGCTTTCACATACTTCTGAATAGAAATAGCAGCCCTATGCCTTCTTATCAAGATTGCATATTCTTTTCGGGTTTTTTCCCCACGTGCAACTGCATAAGAAATCAGATTAGTTCAAACTCTTTATCCTAAGAACTAGAAAGTGGTTGGTTCAATGTCGACGAGGAAGGTTAATACATGACTGAAGAATGGAAATCCCTCTCTTCAGCTTTTTGAGGTGGCGTCGAGCCAGGTGCCCTCTATAGCAGCTTTGAACGCATAAAATCCCATGGAGGGTACGGTTTCTTGTATCTTCGAGCACTCCAATCTGCCACCGAATATTTTTATAAAATTTTGATTACTTGACCAGTCAATATTTCATGTGAAGATATGGAAGTTACGCTTAATAAAATAAAAATTACAATTCCAAAAAATCAAATTCAGTGACTATAAAAAATTATAGATAATAAGTTAGATAATTTTGACTTCCTAACTGGTACATTAAGTTTCTTTTTGACAATTAATTTACAATCCAATTAAAACCAGAGGAAAGTAACAAAGTGCACAACATAAGTAACATATCAAGTCAACGTGATCTAATAATCATCAAATTTGCTAATGAAGGCAGAACTATTAGACATTTCTGATCTTCATGGCATACTTAAGTTCTCTCTCATGAGGAAATAAAAATGATTGATTATTGTCTACATTTATAAAATAAAATACTCTTAAGTGCACTTTTATTGCACTTTTTTAATGTTGTTTTCTTCTGAGTAGTTCTTATCAGTGCCCACCATGTAGGCGGTTTGCAATTAGGAAAAGAAATATTTTCGTACGTGAAAGGATATATCAACTCTTCAATTAACTTTCCTTTCTGGAAGATGGTATGGGTTGTTGTTCCTAGCTGTGAACCGTGCGGTGAACAGTTTAAAATCTTTAAAACCCAAATAGCCCTCAATGCATACAGCAATCAGTATTCATAAAAAACACAAATATTTTACCTGTCCAGTTCGAAAGAACAATTTTGTATAGCCAACTTGGTACATTTCAGGCAATATATCGAACTGATGAAGAATTGCGACTGAGACACTTAGTGGATCCTGCGATATGATGCTTTCTTGAAGGAGGAAACCATACCTGATGTCCCGCACCAGAATAGAAGAGCATGCACAAGTTATTACATCAAAAGATGTTAGAATTGAAAATTTTAAAACGCATAATGGTGTAAGCAATAACCAGGTGTACCTTCTAGCAAATTTCTGATGTGACATCCGGGTAGGAAAACCAGCTCGTGATATTCGCACCACTTCTAGGACCCCACAACATCTTAACTGTAGTAATACAAGTCCTTGGTCATACAAGCTGGGAGACTGAAGGTTGTTGGGCTTGATGCAACGGATGAAATGAGGTGTTGTATTTTCAAGACGGAGCATCAATTGGAATAATTGACCCTGAACAAGACTCAAATCTATTAATTAAAAGCAAGAAATTCGGCAGATGACAAATCAGTGCCTAAATATGATAAAACTCCAAGAGACCCTCGTTCATGTATCTACCGTGTCCTGAGAAAAGCTCAAATTCAAAGACTCTGCATCCTACTGTCTTGAAATTTACTGTTTCTAAACTCAATTTAAACAAACAGATGACCATTTTGAGATGTCTGTCATATTTATAACTGCCTCAAGAGCATCTGGCAACGAGTTTTAAGAATCAGACAAACATGTGAAGAAAGCAAACAAGATTATGTTTTCATCCCCCACTCCATTTTCAGCTACTGTTTTATATTTTTCCTGAATCAATCATTCACGTAATTTTGAACACACTCTTAAGAGTAACAATGTCTTATAGATATTGAACATGATGAAATATCAAAATAAGAACAAGTTCAGGAAATATCAAGAACACTAAGATATTGAATGATAAGTTAATTATGAAGCAGTATACCTTGAACTTTTTTGCAACACTTAGTTTTTGGGATTCTGCACCACCAGATTTATGTAAAGTGCCACCAATGGACTTTTCTGATTGATTTAGCATGTTGGATGCAAATATCCGAGGGAGATGGCATGAGCATGAGGATAGGAGTTGAATAGAATCTAAATGTAGCAAGTCCCTGTTTTTCTCCAGAAAACTAGTTGTGTCATATGTGACCTGAATGAAGACCCAAGTGCAACTATCAAATAGTCAGGTAAAATGAACGAGGAAAAAGAAATTTCACCAATGACTACCAACAACTCGACATAAATTTTTCGCACTAGGTAATGATATTTTCCACGATATTTTGTCAATTTTAACATCTTCACACAATAAAACCATCACTGACAGCAAGAAAAAATTAGAGACTGGTTAATGGAATCAAGTCAGGCACCATTGTGATCACAACCATCCCTCTCTCTGTACTTTTTGTTTTTTGTGAAAGAAACAATTTCATTGATGTATGAAATTATAAAAGTCCACAATGGAGAGCATTTACACCAAGTAATGACTAAAAAGACTATATTTTCAAAAAGTCTGTCAAATGGGAGGGATTTATCGTTGAATAATAAAATAATCCCTCTCTCTGTACTAAGTAGTGGAAGTTTGCATAAATAATAAAATAGATCATAAGTTAACTACCACAGGAGTATAAGATAAATGCCCACATTGGAATCAAGTCAAGCACCATTATGATGGCAACCATCCCTCTCTCTGTACTAAGTAGTGGAAGTTTGCATAAATAATAAAATAGATCATAAGTTAACTACCACGGGAGTATAAGATAAATGCCCACATGAGCTTTAGCTCAGCGGTTAAAGGCACCTTGCTTCTTCCCTAGAAATTGGAGGTTCAATCTCACATCTCATATTTGTTGTACAGAAAATAAGAGTATAAGATAAATAATTATTATCCATCGATGACAGGTAAATACCTCTCCTGCATAATGATGGACAGTGAAGGCTTTCCCGCGTTCTCCTCTAAAAGAAGAATTAGGACCCAAATGCTGCTTAAGCTTGTTAGCAAAGGTCAGATCTGTGCCGTTTGGAAAAGTAGACTCCTCGTCTAACAGGGACAACAATCCCAAAGGTTTCTGCGTAGAAATTACAAAAATGCTTAGGAAAGCATGACGTACAATTTTTCAAATAGAGCATCACTAATTTAGAAAAGTCCAAACTAATAACACAGAATGACATCATCGCTTGTTAGGCTACTACTCAGATGGACTATATCAGACATTAGCAACTTCAACAGTTACATAGAATATTTAGGACACTTCAGTTTATGACTTCATCTGACAATGAACCAGGGCCTAGATGGCATATAAGTTTCTTTTTTATGTATGAAAGGCCACAAGGGAAATAGAAAAATAGATGACACATAAGTGGCATGGAATTGCTCTTACAATCACACATAATATGCTGATTTAAAGTAGCTATGTTCTGAGACAGCAAACTAAAATCAGTGAACTCATGATAAAGTATATCAGCCAAAAGGTGATCAAAATTTGGCGACATACAACTTACAAGTTATTAGAAAGATCAGAATATGAAGAGAAAATAACCATAAATACTAAAAAGACCAAGAGATGGTAGCAGAAAGAATCAAGTTTTAACAAATTAAAAACTCAATACCTTTTCAAACAGACTGAGACAATCTTGGTTGTCGTCAAAATCAACTTTTGCCCAGTCAATGCCATCTTGAATATATTCCTGAAATATATTGTAAACTTCAATGTACAGCATAAGAATAAGCTTGTCCAATAGGAAGTAAAAAATGAGACAAAAATCTTGCTATAGTTCCTTTTTCCCTTTCTATTAGCCAACATAGGCACTTTGACACTGGACATGACGTACTAAAACTCTGATCCGTTACCCAAAGTTCAGAACTACACATGTTACAGACTTACAGTTTACATTTTGATATTGTTATGACCTGTTCCCCGGCAAGGATTCACAATTCCATGATTCAGTAAGCTTTATTTTTTTGTTCCATTGCCATCATTAGGTCATTTTAAGAAATTTTGTGCAAACAATTTGTTAGACCACAAATCATAAAGACATATAATAGGAAGGGCAAAGGGGTAATTGTAGATGGCCATAACGGCCAAGAGAGAGAAGATGGTACGAGTGGGGCCGTTGTCTATAAGGCTACGGAATGTAGGGGGGAAGGAATCATTCTAGTTTTCGGTGCTTTTGCAGCTTTTGTAGTAGGTTGGAGAGATTACTCACCCTCTCGGATTGGTGGGTCGGTTTTCATTGCCTAAGGGCTCTTGTGTTGTTTTGTATTGCCTACGGGCTCTTTGCTAAGGAATCAAACAGCTTGTGAGGATTGATACCTCACACAATTTTGGTGAAGGACAAGTAGATAAAAGTTCAGAACTACACATGTTACAGTTTACATTTTGATATTGTTATGACCTGTTCCCCGGCAAGGGTTCATAATTCCATGAGCTTTATTTTTGTGTTCCATTGCCATCATTAGGTCATTTTAAGAAATCTTGTGCAAACAATTTTGGTGAAGGACAAGTAGATAAAAGCTATGACATTTCTCCCAAATTATATTCCCAAATTACACCAAAACAGTACATTCAGATAATAGCTACTCATTCATCATAACTTGACACATATTGACCTCAATATTTTCTGAATTAGGAACAAGAGAGAGGTGAATAAGTCGTTACATTTCAATTAAACCTAACCAATTGAGATCATTTCTACTTAATTAGAGTATAATAATTGAACAGTTACCTCCTGCTCTAGCTTAAATAAATGACGATTAAAATGCTGCTGTAGTCTCTCGTTTGCATAGTTAATACAGAACTGCTCAAAACTATTCCTCTACAAAAGCAAGGAATAGATAGGGAAAAAATATTAGAAGAAAGATCCAGACACGCGCACATCAAGTAGAGAGAAAAATTAAAAGCATAAATGAGGCATACATCAAATGATTCAAAACCATAGATATCAAGAATGCTGATGGATCTGCCAGTGCGTCGTTTGCCTACAGCAAGAGATTTGTTAATTTGTTCCACCAGCCAGTCAAACAAACAAGCATAAATTGACTTTGCCAAAGCATCTCTAGTGTCAACTGCCTGCAAATGAAAAGAAATAAAAAAATGTAATCTGATGCGGGAGCTTTCACAAAGATCAAATCAAATGCGGTATTCCATAATCAGTCAGATAAAGGAACGACTATATGTTCTACTTAAGTTCATAATATTAAGTAAGGTTAAAACTCTATTTTGGTCCCTAAACCACATGTGATGATAGAAATGTATAACAATGCAAGACTGACAAAGTATAAATTCAAATGCAGTGCTGAGTGCACACCAATGAAACCAAAAAAAAGGAAAACAAGCACTAGTTATGTTATAAATTGCACAACCCTCAGTGTGTATGGACCTCAACAAAATTGTGCCGAATAGTATAGCCAAGATATGAGGCACCACCACTATAGGTCTCATATGACAGAAGCCCATTGTATAATTAATTCCACTACAACTTTTCAGCATAACCTTTCCACCAAAATCACTCATAGTCATATTATATGCATCTAAAAAATTTTGCTATCAGTTGACAAAAATCTTTGAACAAAAAGGAATTTAACAGCAAATTTCTACTTTAAATTTGTAGTTCTAATTAAACTAAAACTGTTATTATAAATAATCATTATTGACTCATAACTTGGAGGTGCCTAAGATTGTACTTTACTGAGAAGAATCAGTTTCCCCCTTACTTATCTATGCTATGTACACTACACAATATAAATTAATAGGTTTTCATGGAGAAGTTTCTTGCCTGAGACAAAGTAAGCTTTTGAACAATGCTGTCATTACCAACTCTCATTTTTCGAGTTGATAAAGCTAGCTTAAGCTCCTCAACCTCACACTCAATCAGTTTAGCAACTGTCTGTAAACCTGAAAATGGTAATACGATAAAAGAGCATAAAGCTCAAGATATAAGGTACAACAGAACGTGAATAATTAAAAAGAAGCCAACTACGTAGTTACTTACATTATATCATGCAAGTAAAAACTGTAATTACAAGTAGAAGAATGATCTCGTAAATCACTAAAATGGAAGAAACGTAGAATAAAGAAAGTCATAGATGTAGTTCTATAAATTGATCCCAAGGATGAGAATGACTCTTTATGAAACTATCAATTTACATTTATGTAGAATGGTTATCTCTTTGCACTCCATGATATTAACCACAATTTTTATCCCCCTTTTTTAATTATAAAGATAGAACGATAATGAAATTCGCCTTCCTACAAACATGAGACAGAATGAAAACCACCAAAATTGCATTATCAATTTATCATTCTGGAAAATTATGATCTTGGCTTATCATTTGTTCATTTTGGGTCATGTGATACCTAGTTAAACTCCTTTATAGGTTATACCACACAGTTATTCATAAGCTACAAAAGCATCCCTTTGTCATTATTACTAGCACCAATATTAGTTTTATGATAATTTAGATCTCGGGTAGTCTCACATATGAATATGAGTTAGCACAGAGGATGAAGAAAGTTTACTAGCATGCTCAAAACCATGCTACAAAGTACAGAGATAGTTCACTATTGGAAATTATTACCTTCATCGTCCACCACCTCGACATGATTCTCATTTTCAATCACACTAAAGGAAACATTTCCCAGCCATAGCACAGCAGCAAGCATTGCAAAAACACTGTGCTGATCTTCTTTGCTGATATGGACGACATCTAATGCTTCCTGAGAAGTAATGACAAGCACATTCACAGTAAAATTTCTACTTCAAACAGATAAAGACTTAGTAGAACGGATCCAATGATAGTTGGTCAGGACTGATGGATACAATCAAAAATTGAAAAAAGTTACCGTGACTACACGAAACTCTTCAGCATCATTAACTCTAGTTATTGAAAAACAACTGCTCTGATTGAGATATTTGTACTCTTCAGCACTTCTCAAGTTTAGCCTCTCTGCACACCAAAGTTAAACCTAAGTTAAACTTAGATGAGATGATGCCTTAGAAAATGAGAACAAGATATCTAGCTGAAATTTGGGATACAAGTCTGTACTTGGGGAGAATTTGGAATAACTTTTAGAATAGTGACTTTTGAAAATTCTAAAACGCTTAAATGCTTTTAAAGAAAGCACTTTATTTGTGTTCTTTTGGCTTATAAAAGAAGTGCACAAGTGCCACTTCAAAATCATCTCAAACTCATTTTTAAACCGGATAGAATGTTATTTAGAACAAATAGCCTACTAAGCAAACAACATAGTTTGTAGTTGTACTATTTTGCTATCAAAATAATCTAGTCGTATCTAGTCCAAAAAAATTTTTGGTAAGTTCATTAAAACCCATACAGCAAGCTATAATACCCTTGGTGGTATTTTTTATCAATTCATAAAGCATATCCAAAAAGGCAATTTATAGTTTCAAATAGATTAAAGAACTTCAAGAGTTCAACATAAGGACAAGAGAACCTAACTACTTTTTCCTTATGCAAGAAATTTTCAGCCACGGAATAAAAATTATATCTTCTGTGCAACCATTTACCGGAGCGAATATCAGAAATGTGAGACTGTAGCAAGGGGAGAACAAGTACATGCACTTAACTAAATTATAATTTAAGTAATTTTTCTTTTGCTAGAATGTTTTGCATATAATTCGTGTAAAAAAATAAGAAAAAAATATAATTTTAATTCTAATTTTGAAAAACTACCACTCTGGCATCCAACTCTAGGATAGGAAACATCAAAAGATTTAAATTTATTAAACTTTCTACTAAATATTTCATACTTGGGACCAATATCCAAGCCAATACCATCCTGGCATTCAAGCCTCAGCCACTAGGCCATTCTTGGGGTGGGAAAACCATATAAATTTGAAAAGACAAAAAGAATGCGTAAAAATATCTGCAAATTGGAAGAGAGAAGTTACCTTTAAGAGCAGGTGGAGCCCCACTACAAAGCTGATAAAAGATGTGGTATGACCTCTCTCCCTCCATGCATTGGACAACTCTCGACTGTTGGAGAAATAAATCACTCTGAGTAATTTGTTAAAAATGAATCAGAGCAGGCACATTAAAGGGTGGACAAATAGATTTACCTTTTCAAGCAAAACTGTCCATAATTTATCAAGAGCAGCACAATTCAAAAACAAAGTCAGATTTACCATCTCAAATAAAATATCCATTGAAAATTAATGCAGAGTCCTAAATACATAAAGCTTACAAGTTTGAATAGTTGCACCGGATATTTTTCCAGTTTCACTAAAATGGATTTCAATCAATTTTCCCTGCAAATGTTAAATGAAACTTCAAAAAGGCTGAACCTAAAATTGCAAGTATATAGCCACTTTCATGTAAAGATCTATATGAAATCAACAACATGATATAGAAGCTTACGAAGCGGCTTGAGTTATCATTTCTCAATGTTTTTGCATTTCCAAAAGCTTCTAAGATAGGATTGGTCTTTAATATCTCGTATTCTATTCCACTTCCACCTCCAAGGGCAGCCAAATATTGCATTGCTATCTTTGCTGTTTCAGTTTTTCCAGCTCCACTTTCACCACTGAATATCAAGGCATTAAAATGACATGAAATATAAGGAGAATATGAAATCACCTTTATGCTATTTACACCACCCGCATGTTATTTTCATGATACAAACGAATGGTCATATGGAAAACATCAATACAAAGTATTAGCTCTAAGAGACATACCACATGGTTGGTTATATATTGTGTTGCATAATCTATCTGAATAGCTGAATGATTTAGATTGTAAAGACTGAAGATATTACTACGATAGAAACTGAATCCATTGGAATAAGTCCCCAGAGAGACTATAACCTACTGCTCAAAGAATATTTAAAAGAAATTTCTTTGCTCTTTGAGATGAATGCTATGCTTATATGCTTGAGTAAATAACTAAAACTTGGAGAGAATAGAAAGGAATTAGAGGGGAAAAAAAGGAATGTGCAGAAGTGGAAAACATGCACCAGCATTACCTTATTATAATTGATTGGTTTACTTCATCTGAAATGAAAGAAGAAGAAGGGAAAAGAAAAACTCAGTTAGAAGTAGACAAAATAACAGCCTAAGCATAAATTTGATCGAATGCAATATTAAGGGCGTCAGGAAACCTCGAATCATTTCCCTTATGGCTGTATCTGTAATGGCATAAACGTGTGGGCTCTGTACTGTTTTGCGCTTGTATGCTTCAATGTAATCACTTCCGTACAAATCGACTTTCTTAAAAGGGTTGATAGCAACCAGAACAGGCCCTGCTTTTGTCTGAAGTTTCAAAAATCATACCCAAGCCATTACATTAGAAAGATTTTAAGCAGACCCTCGACTAACCATATAACACATTTTCTGACACTCACATATATGATATCTTGATTATATCTGTACTCAAGATCATATAGTACTGACGGCTCGTTTAAATAGCTAAGTTGCATAAGATCATCAACACCATCAAGGATATCTGGATTTGCAGGAATCAAACTTTCAGCTTTCACCTTCAACACCTGCAACCATTCACCCAGTATAGGCAATCAAATTTCAATAAGCTCCAAACAGCTAAAATTTCTTAAAATTTCAGTTCTGTTACCTTTCCATCAGACAGTGAAACTACTGACTCCGTCCCTGGAGTTGACAATATCTTTACAAGATCCCAGTTCCCATTTGGAAGTTTAAACCAAGATTGAACTGTCTGAAATAGAAAAGTTGAGCAAATGGACTTTAAATCAAACACTGGATATTTGAATAGGAGTAGCCAACTAAATAAAATATCGGTTCACAAGATTATGATCAACTGAGAAACTTGTTGGTTCAAAATAGCTTAGAGAAAATGAAGAACGCCGTATACAAGATCATATATGCAAGTGGGAGATTGTTTTTAACATACCCACTGTGAGTTTATGAAATAACATGTCAGAATCAGAATGAAAATGTAAGTTAGATGAGATGCATGAAGAAAACAGAAGTTAATTACGCATGAACTGCTAAATTGCAAGCAGGAACGAAGTCTCAAATAAAATGACTCTACAAACCAAATGTAACTTATTCATTTCCAGAATGCAAACACATAATACAAACATTTAAACTACTCAACCTCCAGACTTCATAAACCCAAGTTTATAACGATCGTGAGCCAAACAACTCAAATGAAAATCGACTATTATGCATCCTTTTTATATAATAAATTAAACGAGGAAAGGGGAAAAAAGTACTAGAATAAGGGAAAGAATGAAATATAACTCAGGATGAAACCATAATGACCATGATTATAATGAGATTAAGTAGGTAGGAATTATAATATATCTTTCCAGTAATGGTGAACTAAAAATAAAATCTCAGCTACCAGTATCCTCTGATTATAATAGATTTGAAATTCAAAGTGTCAATATATGACCCAAAATACCTTCCTTGTCGTGTAGGACGATGTGTCATCCCACCTGCGTTCACTATGCGAAGCTGAGATTGAAGGTGAAGGTAAAGGCATAAAACCATCTTCTCCATCATCCAAGGTGGGTCTTTCTTCAACTGTTTCAATATTGCAATTATATGGTGAATCCTCATTCAGCTCATCAATATTGTTAATACTGTATTGAAGTCGAGTGACGGCATCATCTCCAGAAGCACCATTCACACCATCAACTAACGAACTAGCTTCCATGTTTTTCACATTCCGGTCATCAGACTCTTCCAAAGTTTGTGGAATCATAAACCGGGAATTAACTGGCATGGATTTAATCGATTGTAATGAAATCATCGCCTGAGATTTCCGAGACATATTCCTGAAAATTTATGCATAATGGCAGACTGAGCATTGGCAGGTGGCATAGGTAACAACATTGCGATTAAAAAGGTTACTTTTCAACCAAAAAGAAAAGGGAAAAAAAAAGAGTCTAATCAAACAAGTAAGGTCCCACGCGAACGACTCATCTGACGAACTAAATGGCGGGGACCATGCTCTAAGATTAAGATGCAGATTAACTGATCCTTGTTAGTCGGCCACCATTGACAAGTTCAACACCAAAGGAAATCTCATTTTAAAAATATCCCAAGCTAACCCAGAAAGAAAGAAAGTTGATTCGAATCAACTGTACAGATACAATGACTCTGATTTAACCCAAAAACTCCGAAATTGAGACTCCTCGATCTGTGTGCTTACTACCGATTAGAGCTAGAGCTGCTTCTTCAATAGATCTTTTTGTCCAATCCACCCATTGGTAGCTGAAGAAAAATCCCAATAAAGGTGGTGTCGAATTTGGAAAGTGAAAACATTGAATTGAAATCGAGCTCAACCAAAAATTACCAGTCTGCCCAAACTAAACATGAACATAAACATAAACATAAACATCAACCAATACTCATTTCCTTTGTTTCCTGAGCAATCCAGGAAGGGTGAATACTAATGCATTAATCTAAAACTCATCCGCTTACCTCTTCAACAAAGCGACAGGAGTAATTGTTGGGGAAAATTGGAGGCAAGATCGAGTTTCCGAGAAGTAATTAAACGAAAATCTAGTGGGAGGCTCAAACAATTCAGACAGCGCGAGCGCGGAAATCCGATGCAGGCAGCTGAAAGAGTTGTTTGAGTAAAGAGATCGCTTCCAATGAGGGTTCAGGCAGACCTAGAAACCGCATGTAGGGTTGTGGAGGAGAAAAATCAGGGCGATGGCAGGCAAGATGTGTTTGGATTGCGAGAAAGTTGAACAGAAAAATGGAAAAGAAAATCCAAAGCGTGTAGAGATGGAGCAGCTTTTTTGCCTTGCTTTGCTTCACAGAAGAAAAAAAAAAGAAAAATTTATTATTGAATTTGAATTTGATTCGCATTCAATTTTTCATGCCCAATCGAAATTTTGAAGTTTTGGGGGAAATTCTTTTTCTTTTTTGTTTTCTTTTTTGTGTCGGAGGAGATTTTACCTTTTGACGAAATTGCCCCCTGAACTTTTATGAGCTGGCGGTCGTGTCCCCAGAGGATTAGAAAGCACTGAAATGACTGCTCACGAATAAGGATGTTGGGATGTCAAAAAAAAAAATTAAATAAAATAAATAAGGATGTTGGTCTAATAATTGTTTATTAAAAAAAAACCAACAAATTTATAAATTATAAATATAAAATTGATGTAAATCTAGTCTCTAAATTTCCGAGACTTAATTCAAAGTTCGTCTGAAATGGGGTAAAAAAAATGACGTGGATTGGTTGAACCAGAAATAATTCGACCACATCATACTTAATATTTAAAATAAAATGGACCTTACAATGATTTACCAGACATATCTACTCGTCTCCTTACTAATTGATTTTGATATTGAACCATATGAATATTAATATGACATCAATATCGCTACATGTATACGTTCTACAAAATTTTACTATGTATCTCACGACATAGTCTAAATCTAAATAATGCATTAACCTTGAAACTCACGACTTCTTGACCAGATATATGTGTTAATTACTATTGAATTATGCTCGTTTTGACTCATAAAAGTATAATAACAACCAACAAGTACTAAAATAGTTATGGCTAAAATATATAGTTTCTAAGTATTGTGAATCAAAATATAATAAATTGCAAATAATAATAAAAATTGAAATAATTTTATTACAAATTAATATTTGACCATACTTTTTCCTTACTTAATTATTGGTCGTATATACATTATTCTTTCTTGTAAATTTTGAAATTGCTTTTTGTGTTATAAGGCAATGATTAGATGTCTCTTATTTTAAGTCTTTCTAAATTATTCATGAATTATTGTTTTAGTTAATTATTGGATAACAGCTATCAATTGAATAATTAGGAATAAAAACCATTTGTTAGTTTTTACCGTTTTCCTGCCTTCTTTGTCTTTATTTGTTGTTATTATTATTATTTGTTTTTTTTAGTACAGTTATTATTATTATTTTGTTTATTAGACAATTGTGGGTATAAATTATACCATCTCAGTAATTTAAATTAGTTTTAACCACTAAAATATAACGTTTGAAATAATTAAAATACCTTTGCAAAAAAATAAATAATTAAAATAGACCAAATCTATACCTGTAATGAACATGTTTTTTTTGTCTTTTTAGTTAACAAATTGCAGATGTGAGAATCAAATATTTTAAATTCACATGTTAAATTTATTATAATTTTTAAATAGTAATTTTTAAATCTTTTAAATTCACATATCTATTAAATATAAAAAAATATTAGCCATGTTGAATACCTTCTCTACTCATTAAGATTGACATTATATCTATAATATACGAAGACGTATGATTGGTGTTTCAGTGCATGTTATTAACCGAAGGTTTAATAAGTTTTAATTTTTTTCAATTTACTAATTTTAGTGAGATAAATGATGACACGATAGCTAAATAGTTATTTTTTTCCCTAGGAAAAATATATATATAGGAATAGTTAAATAGTTATACTCCTACCTTATCTTGTCTATATTTGACATAAATTTTTTTTTATTTAACTTTTGATTTTCAAATTTTTTTTCTCAGTTCAACCAGTGGGAGATGGAAGATTCATACATCATTAAATTTGGAATGATAATTGTGAATTATCCACTTAATTATGATTGGTTTAGTCACTCAATAAGTCTATATATCATTTTTAATTACATGCCACCGAGACATTATTATCATTCTCAACAGAGAATTGACACGATGGTAATTTGGGCAGCATTTTTTAATTACTCATTAATAGCCGGGACCATTATAATTCCGAAATACAAAACTATAGATATTAAATAAATTTCATTAGAATATAAAGTCAAAAGTTGATACATGCATACCTATAGACTCAATAGTCCAATTTTCTGATTGGTAAAAGATTAAAATTACTTTCTTATTTTCATGGATTCGGTGAATAGTTGCTTGAGATATTTGTTTTCGAATCAGGTAATTCAACTAGTGGAAATTCTAAATTCATTATTTTCAAATTTTAAATGCAGAACTAATTTTTAAGAAAATATAAAAACTTTGATAAATATACCACGTCACAAGTCACGTAATAAATTCATTTTATTTATGTCAAAATTTAAATATGTAAAATATATTATATTATAAGTTATATAATATTGTAAAATAATAAGTGTACAAAATTTATAACATATATATTAATTAATTAATTAATAATATTTTAGATTGAACTGAATACAAATATATTAATAAATTGAGCTTAAATTTCCAAATATGCTATCGAACACGTATTCGAAAACACATAAACGGAAAGTACAACTTTGGTTTTAATTGAATCTCTTATTTTCATATTTATGTTTTCATATCACCAATCGAACGCATTATAATTATTTTTTTTTGCATAAACTAAAATTCCGAGTAAATGGGGAATGTTTTTTTGTTTAAACGGTCTGTTAAACTAATTTGAAATTTACATTTATTTAAAAACTTTTTTTTTAATATTGCAGTTTTTATATGAAGCTTCAAACCTCCAATCAAAATAATAATTTAAAATTAAGGGAAAAAATAGCAAGCACGATCCACGTGGAAAAACTGTTTCTTCAAACGCGATTTTAGATTTAACAAATAAAACTATGATATTAAAATATAATTTAAAAATAAGTTTTTAAAATAATAATATTAAAAAAATCAGGCACGGCGTGTTTGGATCGGAGAGCAATCTTAGAAAAATGTATGAATTGATTGGGAAATCTTGTGAATGTGTAGGGGCAAAAAGGTCATTTAGGGTCGAAGATTGTATTTTGACGAAGAAGCGCGCGGAAAGGGCAGCGTAATTAATGGGAACGGAGGGAAGCATATAGATACGACGGCGTTTAGGTCCAATAATGGGCGGCAGAGAGTTTAAAAATTAAAGGCAAGATCCGGGCACACATTGCTTAGCGTGGAAGCGGGAGCAGATGATTATGGCTCCCAATGGCCGGGCAGCGTATGGTTTTAGTTGATGGGTGTCTCTCTCTCTCTCCCTCTTTTCATTTTTTAATTGTCGTTTTCCGATCCGACATGTCACGCTGACGTGTCCCCCCTGTGATTATCATAGCGCCCAACTGGGTCCCACCCATCAAAAGTTGGATCTTGTAATATAATATGACCCAGGCCACACCTCTACTAATTAGTATTTATTTATTTACTTTATTTTAAATGTTAAATTCTTCCCTCTCATTTGGGGATTTTAATTAGTATATAATAGTCCAAAGTATTTTAAGATTTGTGTTATATATATTTTTAGATTGGAAGTTTGAATTTTTTAAGTATAACAAATGAAGAGAGCGTTAACAATTGAACGATAATGTGATTGACTTTTTATTGTGGGATATGTATGAGTAATCCTAAAATAGTTATATGTTTCTTGGACATCTATTGGTATGAGTATCTAAGTATGGTAACGGGTTTAGTAAGATATGATGAGTATATTGGTTTAAGTACTATTTTAGCTATATATATATATATAGAGAGTACTATTTTGGTCAATGTTCCTTTCAAAACATATATTTTCATTTTTATATTTTTAACTTTTGTTCATTTTAGTCATTGTACTATCAAAACGTTTTGAAGTTTACAGCTACATTTCAATAACTTTAGTGAGTGAAATGTCATACTAAATTGTTGAAAATGAGATAAAAATATAATAAATTGACCAAAATGATCACTTTTTAAATTACTGATATCAAATTAGACTTCTTGAAAGTATTAAGTTGAAAATACAAGTGTCAAAGTGAATATCTTAAAAGTGTATGGACCATAACCAAATAAAACAAAAAATATAAAGATCAAAATAGAGACTGGAATTAGCTAATTGTAGAGTAAAATGTAGGGAGCATCCATCCCAATGAGAGAAAATTATATAAAACTTCTCTCTATATGATATGCAACTTAGAATACCTATTTATTTATTTTTTTTAGTATGACAAATTAGAAGTACGACGTTTGAACATTCGACCTCAAATAAATGAGTATGTATCGATTATTGCGCTCATATTGACCTCAAATACCTACTTAAAGTTTAAAGGCAATAGACCCATCCTCTACGAAGATTTATTTTTATTTTTAAAATCAGAGACTATTTTGCTTGAGTTGATTCTATAATTTAAGAGTTTCCTATGATTGACCATCTATTTCCAAAAGGGGAAACTTTTTAATACAGAAATTAAGAAACTAAAAAAAATTGTTAGCCAAAGTAGCTGCAATGAATAAGCAATTATAGATAAAGATCTCAAAAGATAAATCAAACTTGGATTTATTCCATACATAATCATAAAAAGAGATATACAACCAAATTTAAGTGATTCATTTATAAAAAGAAGGACCTTTTTTTTTTGACTGATCAACTAAACAATCAAATAAAATAAGTTTGATTATTCTATAAAAGGAATTGAGTGTATATTCCATAAATAATCATAGGACCCATTTGTTTTAAAGTGCATTTTGATGTTTTTTTTGTTTAAATCTAAAAAAAAAAATGGTTACATGTACAAAAGTAAAACCTAGCATTATTTTGTCTCAAAAAAAAAAACTTAGCATTATTTAATGAAGACAACCCACCTAAATTATTAGTCCAACTTGGTGGGGTTTATAAAATTAACAACCCATCTTTTTTTTATTCTTTTTTTTTTTCAAGTAGCTAAAATTTTGTTGTCATCACAACCCAATCAACGAAATATTAATAATGAAAATCTACGCTACCTATTTGCAATTTAATTATTTTATGGTTGATATTCTTTATTAATAAATAATTAAGTTACATTTATTTTCATATGTTTTTTTTAGTACAACATGTTGGGGTGGGATTCGAACTCACAATCTCTCCGCTGGAGGTATATGCCAATTACTGCTGAGCTATGCTCACTTTGATATTTATTTTTAAATGTTTGATTGCCTGTATAGGTAACATCTTATGCATGAAGTAAATGAAAAAAAATGCTTATATTAGATTTTTTAACTATAATTTACAATTTTTTTTTTGAAAAAAATTGAACTATTAAGACAGTTAGGCTAAAGTTAAATATTTTTCTTTTCAATTTGTAGTATATATTGTCTAAGATATTAAAACTTTTTTCCATTAAATTTGAACTTATCATTATCCAATTTTAACATACAGCAACGATTAGATATAATTGAATAATATTAAAATATAAGAGACTCAAATAATTTTTTAAAAATTAATAATTAAAAAAAGAAAAATCAGAATAAAGGAAAAAGCTGAGGGCCAAGCAAAATGGGGCGAGGGTAGGAAGGCTACAGTAGCTCCACATGGGCTGCCCTTGTACGAACCGAACCGGAAGAACCAACCCAGCGACCGGTCCGTCCCTCAGACCACAAACGCCAATTTCCAATTTTGTCCTCTCTCTTCTTTGTATTTTTTTCTTCCGTAGATTTTTAATTTACAAAAGTATTTGGTTTGATTTTAAATGTATATTTATTTTAGGACATCATATTCTCAACCTCGAACAAGATTTTTCGAACCACACAAATTTTCCAAACCAAAACTTATTTCAAGATTGTTGTTTGAATCCAACAGTCTCTCGATGTTAGTTTGGTTGTATTTTATGAAATTGATTTGCAAACCAATATAGAGAGCAAAATAAAAAATTACAAGTTTTGATCTTTTATATTTTACAATTTATCAAATAATTAAGTCCAATATTAACAACTTTATAATAATTTTCAATGTTGTGTTTTTAAATTTACTAACATTTGATCTTTCTGAACTTTTCAATTTTGTGTTTCTTAGATCGTGACTTATCAAAGTCCGAAGACTTATTAGACACATAGTTGAAAATTCATGGACTTATTAGGTGACTTCTAAGATTTAGGGATATGTTATATACCATCATAAAACTAGTTCAATTATCAAACATGTAATTTAACCCTTGTTCATGAGGATCATGTGCCATTTAGAACGGGTGGCCGTAGAATAAATGAGCCTGCAACAACGAGTCTCAATACCAGTGCGGTGCCCTGTCTAATACCCTCAAACAACCAAGTTAGTAATTAGAGAAAAAGGAAACGGTAGGCACCTTAGTAGTTTAGTGACAAACTTTCTACTTACTATGTGGACACGGAATTCCGTCTCTTTTATAGGTGTTGGGGCCAACTAGGAAGGACGCTTCGCGTGTGGCGTAACGTACTAGATTCCAACGAGCCGTTAGGGGACATTCCCAGGACGTGATAGTAGCACCGCTGCTTGTTGCCATGTCCTACTTCAAGGATGTGCCGCGCCTCTCGTAGTTCCTGACGGTACCAACATGCCCGCAGAGGGTTTGGTCCCTACTACCAACTGTCGCCACTCAACCCTCACACGTCTCCTGCTCGATTTTTACCCTCAATTGTCCAAACGAAAAAAATGAAAATAAAGGTATTTAGAAGAAGAGAAAGTTGAATAGGAGGTTTGATTTTGAACCCCACATTATTTGGTTGGTGTAGTGGGTTTCAAGTGTCAAGTTCATATGTTAGAAAGAGAGAGAGACTTGAAAGGGTACAAAATGAATGATTGATAATTTATGAGGATACAAAGAAGTATGGTATTTTTAATTAATATTGGGGAATTTTGTCAAAGAAGAAGAAAAAAAAAAAGGGACCACAAAACAAAATGAAAGTGACAACATAAGACTTACACAAACTCTGCCCTTTTGGTTTGGTTCCTTTCCTGCACAACTTCAAATGCATTCTCCATTTTGCAGGCGGGAGTTTCTCATTTTTAAAATCACAAACTTTGGATTCTTATGAATATTAAAGTATTCAAACATCTAATCAAATTTATCTCGACGATACTGAATTTAACATAGATATCAGATCACACGATTCTAAATTTGGCATCATTGTGCCGTATCAGGGTTGTTCGAGGCATGAATTTACTTTAGGGAAAGAGTTACCAAATTAAAGTTTTGAGAAACTCATAGGTCTGAAGTGTTTATTGCTTCAATTCCCTCGCATAGTTTTTCTAAATCCAAGATTTTTATTTAAATTTTCTAAATTTGGACTTCCTAAATCTTTCTCGTAAATTTCTAAGTTTAAGAGAGTTAAATCAGCCTTCCAAATGTCTCTAAAACTACCCCGGTAAAGAGGAAAAAAAAGGTAAATTATTAAAGTAACCCTTACCAATAATATCTTATTACTATATGTTGAAAAAAATAAATCAAAGGATCATCTTTAGTGACTTTTCTTTTTCAAAATCACAAACATTTACACTTTAGATAATTATATGTTTGAACAACCTTTTTATTATTACTAAAAGAAAAAAAAAACGATAATTGCGTTTTAAAAGATCAAAGATAAGTTAAAAAATGGTGTAGCTTCATTCTAATTCAAATGGGACGAAGACGATCCAGGTGTACAAACATGTAAACATTCAAGTTCAAGTTCAAAAAGGAAAAGCAAACTTCTTGCAAAAGTGTGAATTATCCACATACAATTGTAACAACACAAATGACTTTAAAAAAAGGTATGAAAATTGGACCAAACTCATCACATGCATTAGAAGAAGAAGAAGAAGAATCTATAGGAAGAGAATAAAGGGTAGGGCATGAATGTTTCCATGTGTTTATTTTCCCATGACCCACCAATAATTTACACATTTCTTATTCTAAAAAAACAATAATAATATAAATATATATATATATATATATATATAAATTACACATTTCTTTTGTTCAAAAAGTGAAATTAAAGAGAGAGATGTTGGAGTAATTGTAATTTTTACAACTATTACAACTTTGAACTTTGTTGTAAAGGTAATATTGGTAGTTAATGAGATTAGTTGAATGAAACATAATAGTTTTTATCCAATTGTTTGTTGATAAATGATTTCTGGTTTGCTTAAGCAGAAATATATGGAGGTAGGAATTCGAACTCAGAACCTCTTAGTCAAATGCAATAGTATTTCTATTTTTACTTTTTGTTTTTTTTCATTTTCTCAATAAAAAAAATTAGAATTATGTTAGGTAACTATTTGTTATTTCTAGTTAAAAATAAACAAAAACATATTTGGGAATAATTTATTTTTTCTTGTTTTACAAAATTTTAAATTAAAAATTAAAAAGTACGGGTTTTATAAGAAAATTAAATTTCCAAATTAAATATTCCAAATTTGTATGTTATATATATTTATTTTATATATCAATTATGCATTTTAACCAAAGCGAGCATAGTTCAGCGGTAATTGACATATATCTAGAGATTGTGAGTTCGATCCCTCACTCCCACATGTTGTACTCGAAAACAGAAACAAAAAAGAGAAGTTTATTTTTATTTTTTTAAAAAACGTTTTTAAAAAATGAAAAACGAGAAAAGGGGCAACCAAGACCCTCTACTCTAATAAAGTTCGGTGAGAAAGCAACCAACACCTTGTCTTGTATAAGTCGGACTTTGTTTATACTTTTTAAATTTTAGAAATGAAAAACAAGAAATAAAAATGTTACTGAACGAGTCCTAAACAAACAATTTAGGGCTCGAATTCGGTTCCTTAGACCCGTCTTCCAGCCAATGCATATGAGAAAGAAACGATCAAAATGCAGCCTCCATTGCTGCAACTGAAGCTCTCCCCCATTCTCTGAAATTCGATTTCAAAAGCTAATCAAACTCAGCTGTTCATAAATTTTTAAAAATATATAATATTAATGAAAAGACAAAAGAAAGAGAAATCCATGGGGGTGTGGTTTGGCAGAGCAGCCATTGAAATTGAATTATTAAAGGTCATGGCTTGCTAAGTGTCACATGACCCTTTTAACCTTTTTTGGGGTTCTGAAAAAGGAAGTTCAGATAACAGATTCACTGATTCATCATCTTTTTTCTGTCCTTTAAAAAAGCTTTTTTGCTTTTAAACCTCATTGGAGTTGTTTTTCAGAGTTTAGATCCCACTCAAATTACCCCACTCTCCCCCAACTTTACATTATTATTATTATCATGCACCAAATCCAAAAAAAAAAAAAAAAAACTTAAGTGGTTACGAGTCAGCACTCTACCGTTAATTTTTGACAAATAGAGAAGCGAATGAGTTTGAGATTAGTCTAAGTGTGCATAAGCTGGTTCGGACACTCATGGATATAAAAAAAAATATATATAAACACTTGAATATTGTTAAAAAAAGAATCATCGTACTATTCTAGTACATGATTACTAAAGTCATATTATGGATCATTATAAGTAATAATTTCAGTTGATAGAAATTTTAGTACTATGAAATTTTGTTTCCACTTTTATTATAATATTAGGTCTCTCTAGAATGTTAATTAGTGATTTACTTATTCGAGAGTACCACAAAGCAATTGAATTTATTGATGGTTAAATCATAATTTAAATATGATTAAAGATTCTGTAATGATTTTTTATAATAGAAGTAAATATAATTGATTAGTGAAAATTGATTGAGGTAAATTAATCCATACTATTGTTAATAATTAGTGACAATTTGAATGATGTGTGGCTTCAAGACTGTCCGTCAGAATTTTAATTTCATTTGCATCCTAAAAGGATATTCAATCTAGATCTGCCTAAAATTTGTGAAATTGTTTTTTCTTTTACATTTTTGTAATAATTTTTAACCAAAAAAAAAAAAGACAAAAGAATAGCAACCAAAACTCGCCTCATCAAAGTTTGGCGAGTCAATTTGACCCGACTCATCCATCATTTGGATTGGATATAAATCAATATATTCTAAATTTGGGTCGATCATGGGCCGAAGTATGTGGGCCCACATAAGCCCAATACGAGAAGCCGAAACAAGTCTAATTTCATTGGACTAGGTCCAAAAGGCCCAACCCAAAACCCAACTTATTTTAGATTTTTTCTGACTTGTGTTTTACCTCATTCAAGTCGTTTGGCAAAGAGCCATCTTGTTTCTCACCATATTTTGGGAGCCTCCTCTGTCATTTCACAGCTTTTGAAGCCAAAACTCATCTCACCCACAGACTAGCTAGCCCAATAGTGCTGATGAAAGCTCTTGCAAGGAAAAACAAAAATCGCACCTCACAAACCCTTAACGAACATCATTGAACCAATCTGAACATAACTTAGTGGGATAAGACATCATCTGCCTTCCGATGTTCGATCCTACACCCCCTATTAAAAAAAAAAAATTGAAATCTCACTTATAACTAACAAATGCAAAATTAGACAGGAGAAAAAGAAAAGTGAACAGAAATCAAAATCAAAGGAGAGACCTGCTATGATTGATGTTTTAGTCGTATCTTTCCATTTGTCCATCTCAACAAGAGAAGAGAGGTTGCATCCTTCACAAAAAAAGTTGAGCTAACAATGGGGATATGGTCAGTGACTTGGGGCAATTACTAAAAATAAGTTTAAATTTTGAAAGGAAACCCGACTCACCGTATCATCCTACGCAAGCACATACGTGACGTTCGATGCTTTCGTCTGGCTAGATTGCCTCTTCACTGAAATGATAAGAAAAAGAGTGATTGAATTAATTGAAGGGTGAAGGTAAATGTAGCAACAGCTACTTTTGGAGAGCTTTTGTATTGCAAGTAATGTACCTAAATTTAGTACACTGGAAAACCTTGATGATAACCATGGCAACTCTTGGAAAGAGACTTTTGTTGAGTCCTAAAACAAGTGAAAAGTATCTCGAGATTTCACCATGAGAGTTTTTGCAGCTTTGAAACAATACGTTTTATTGTTTCAAAATCTCACAAAAATGCAACGCTAAAAACTTGAAGGTTCTGCCAGAAATATTTTAGGATTAACCAGTGAATATTATTTTTATATCTCTATTCTGCTACATCCTGGGTCTTTCAGAACCCCCCTATCTGTCATCCCATTTCTTATCGTTGCAGCATCTTCCCAACTATTCCCTTCAGAATAGACCTTTGACAACAATACATAGGCTGCATCATTTTGGGGAGCCAATGAAAGTAATTTTTCAGCAGCCCATTGACCCAATTCTCTATTCCCATAGATCCTACATCCACTGAGCAAAGATCTCAGTATAGCAGGCCAAGGTGGAAAGGGCATTGACTCGATTATATACCGAGCATCATGAAGGAATCCATTCCTTGACAGCATGTCGACTAAGCAACCGAAATTGTCACGAGACGGTATGATATTATAATCTGATTTCATAGTTTGAAACAGAGAATGTCCTTGTTTTATGAGACCTATGTGACCACAGGCTGAAATAACTGAGACAAATGTGGCCTGATTAGGCTGGAGATTAGACATCCTCATTTTCTCAAAAATTTGGATTGCTTGCCAGGCTAGGCCATGATGAGCATATGCCATGATCATAGAATTATATAAAATAACGTCATTGGATCGACATGACTGTTCGAATGCTCGCTGTGCGCTTCCGATATCCCCGCATTTTGCATAGGCATCTATGACTGCACTAGCAACATGCACATGGATGCCAAATCCCATTTTTTCTACAAGCGAATGGATTGCCTTTGTTTGGTGATAAGCCGCACTGCTAGAACAGCCATTCAATATGCTGCCGAAAATAAAATCGTCAGGCTTCTCACCAGATTCCATTAGAATATTCAGAAACATAATGGCTTCATATGTATGATTTTGGTGAACCAAGGCAGATATCATGACTCCCCAGGTCGCGATATCTACACTCTCGAGTTGATTGAAGATCTCAAAGGAACTTTCAAGGAGTCCTATTTTGATGTAACATTTTATCAATGAACAGGAAATATACTTGTGAGAACCAAAACCAACCCTGAATGCAGCACAATGAAGTTGTCTACACATCCATGGGATCTCAGATTTAGATGTAATCTCTACGATGATGGAGTAAGTATATTCATTTGCTTCAACACCAAATCTCCATAGACTGGAAAAGGTTCTGAAGGCTTCCGTATAAGAAGAATTCAAACTATAAGCCAAAAGTAACTGATTCCAAACAGATATAGGTTTGAAAACTACAGAGTCAAATACTGAGAGAACCATCTCCATTAGCCCACATTGAGAAAACATACTAATTATTGAGCTCAGCACACTAGGTTCATCAAGAAAACCCAAATGTACCACAAGAGAACAGAATTGAAACCCAAGTTTGTAATCGAGTAGTGTCCCACATTGCCGAAACAAGGCCGAGAAAGTGATATGGTTAGGCTTCATGCCTTCTAGCATAAACTCACTAAACAAGTTCACGATTTCTTTCATGTTGTTTTCATCACGGAAGCCTCCAAATACAGTATTCCATGATATAATGTCTCTGCTTTGCATACTGTTAAAGGTTTTCAGAGCAGAGTTCATCCTGCCATTTGTCAAGTACATATCCAGGAGAGCATTCATTGCCACGGTGGATATTAATCCACGTCGAAGCATGAATCCTTGAAGCTCTCTTCCAGAGTCCAAATCCCGAATTATCGAGCACGCTTTGAGAGCACTAACAATGGTGAACTTGTCCATCTTCATACTCTTACTATTCATCAAAGATACAACCCTCAAGGCTTCCAAGCCAAAGCCACAGTTAGTATAGCCTCCAATCATGGCGTTCCAAAAACCAACATCTACTCTCTCCATGGATTCAAAAACCAACTCAGCTGAAGCAATATCCCCAAATCTTGCATACATGCTCAGAGTTGAACCACCCACAAAAACATTCTGCTCTATCCCAAGTTTCCAACAAAGACAATGAACACTCAAACCAAATCCATAGGCTCCAACATCCGCGCACGCCTTCATAACGCTACCAAGAGTAAACTCATTAGGCATCAATCCACCCCTCATCATGTCCAAAAAAGTCCCCAAGCAGAATTCAAACCCACCATCCTCGGCCGCGCCCGAAATGATCAAACTCCAAGATACTACATTTCTCAGAGGCATTTGATCGAACACCTTAAAGGCTTCACACATAAACCCACATTTGGCGTACATTTTGATCAGATTATTCATGGAGAAAGTATCACAAGTGAACCCCAACTTGCAAATATGACCATGTACTTGAGCACCAAGAATGGAAGATCTTGCATTTTCAGAGAGAGAAAGAGCAGTGGCAATGGTTGAAGAGTCTGTGCCAACAGAGATATTATAAGATAAGAAGCGCTCAAACAATAGATGGAAATTACGGGCGGCTCTGTTAGCTAAGAGAACGAAGCCACTTCCTAATGCTGAAGTTTTCATGTAAATTGAGGCCAAATTCAAGTAATCATATGGTGGGTAATTAGAGATTTGAAGCAAGCAAATGTAAAAATTGGATCTTTTGTGGGGAAAAAGGTTATTCAAAACTTCGGCAGAAGTGAAAACGATCTTAAAAACTATAGAATTTAAATCTTTTTAATACGTCTGATTTATCACCAAATGCCCCTATAGCTCAGTGGTAGAGCGTCAGTCTTGTAAACTGAAGGTCTGTAGTTCGATCCTGCATGGGGGCATTTTACTTTTTTTCCTTTTTCCTAATATTTAATGCGACATTTTGAAGGATATTAATTAATAATATTTTACATTTTTCAATTTTTATCAAGATTCTTAAATAGAATTTAATGCGACTAAAAAAAGAAAGGAATTTAATGACCATTTTCATTTTTTTCTCTCAACTTTTTAGCACATCTTTTTTTTACTAATATTGAATACTCCATAATATTTAATGACATTATGGAGTCACAAAAAGAAGTATTTTTCATCCCTAAGAAAATTACAAAAACCAATTTCTATCTCTTCCAATCTCATTTCGACGAGATTTCATCTTTCTTTCTAAAAATTTACCTTTAGGGGCCGTTTGTTTTTTGGGAATGCAGATGTCCGATATCTTCACATGCCTGAAATTTCAGATGTCCGCAATTTTAGATCTCCGTATGATGGCCACGTTTGTTTTGTAGGAAAATATATAAGGATGTTCGGGAATATCTAGATAACAACGTTGTTTTGGAGGATTTATTCATGGAATGTTCTAAATTTATATAATGTTCCAAAAACGCCCTAACGAATATTCATATAATTTAGACATTAATCTAATATAATTTGCATTTATATAATAGATTTTCTTAAAATTAATTTAATATTTTAGGTTTTTTTATATTAATTTCGAATAATGTATTGATTTTTTATGTTATCACCTATTAGCTAGAATTCATATTAATATAAGATTTTTTTAAAAGTAATTAATATTAATATATATTTCATTTTCAACTTTAATATTTTTTTAAAAATACAATTATATAATTAATGTTATATAGGGTAAAATTCATTTATTATATTATCAAATTATATTCTTTTAAAAAGAAAAATATCAAAGGTATGAGGCCTTTTGGCGAAGCCAAGTCAATTTCGGGCCACCAAACCCTGCAACTGATGAGAAGGCCCTATGGAGTAAAGGGAAGCGTGTGCGTTGTCACACTCCCTGCCTTCCAAAGGTGCCTAGAGGACGGGCCAGACGCAGCAGAGCGACGACCCGGGAGCGGATTCCCCACCGGCAGGGGGACAGGAGACGGYCATCTCAAGGCACAGCACGACCTACAGGCAACACCGGCGAGACCTGGGAAGGCAACCCGATTGGGAGTCAGAGGATCCATAGTACCTGCAGCCCCACAGACTTCATATTCATCATTTTAGAAAGCGGGGGGAAGGGATCTCTTTTCTGCAACGGAAAAAAACGGAGCTGATTTGACTCGGCACAACCTAACGATGCATCCAATACCAATGATCTGTGCCTAGAATGCGTTGCTAGATCTCTGCTCTAGAAAAGGTAAGCTGATCAACATTTTTTCAAAACCCGGGTATCTTACATTACCACAAAACAAACGTGGAAATCCAGATGCCCGTCAGAATCTTAGATTCCCACAAAACAAACGGCCCCTTAGTTTTATCATTGAGCTATTTTTTAATTCAATAATGATAAAGTGAGGATCGAACATTAACCTTTAAGATAGGATGAGAACATATATTTAATTCAGTAGCTAGGTTGGAATTGACGATTAACCATGACCTTTATTAACCAATTTGGCAACCAAGAGTGATTGGTTTAATTTCCAAGATTGGATATTAAACATTTCTATTATGATTTAGTTTTTATTATTTCCTCATATTTGTATTTTACCATATATCTTTAATAGTTTACATTATTTCCTTAAATACTCTCTCCCTTGTCTTCATTTGAAGGCAAAATTTCAAAAACACCCCTAAACTATAAGGGTTATTATTGTTATACATTTGACTTTAAATTTGATGGATCATTCCCATACATTTATGAAATTATTAAAATTGAACCTTTAAATATATCAAGAGAAACAAACCACCCCTAAACGACTATAATAGTTTTAAATGATGGGTCAAGTTATCAATTTGGCATATATATATATATATATATATATATATATATATATATATATATATATATATTGTGTTGATTTAGTTCCTTCAAGTTTGTAACTCATGAATTTTATTACATAGTTTTAAATTATTAATTTTGTCTTAATTTTTTAATCAATATTACATCTCATTATTTAAAAAATACAAAATCTATGTTGGAGGTGATTTCTCATTGACCACATGGTGACTCTTAATATGATGATTATGATGACTAAGCATGAGAAGCTAGTATGAGAAAAGATTCTGGAAAAGATTCTCGCTTGAAGTTTATGCTTCCAGTCGAGCCGAGGTACATTTACTTATTTCAGTAGCTTGATGAATAGCCGCGCCAAACAGATGACACTTCTTCAAGAATAAGATCTCTGACATCTCCCACGACAACACGCCGTGATTCCCAAAACCTTAAAGAGTCGTTGGAGGCTTGTCGAACGTCCTGTCAACTCCCCCTATAAATAGAGATCTCCCGCCTCATTCCCAGATACGCGAATCTATATTCTCTCTCAGATGTAACTCGACCACTCACTTACTTGGACGTCATAGTGTTTTCTCTTTTGCAGGTCCCCTATTTGCTAGCACTTCAGCCCTCCAATTGAGTTAGCATATGTCCGAGCCAAGCTTTGCAGATTTAATCAAATTCTTGATCCAACCGTTTCTATTTTTACATTTCTCTTTCTTAGTTGTCAAATATTTAATGAGAGTGAAGACAAGATTTATTTGATAAACAGCCAAGTATTTTCCTTCTTCCCGTTAAAGCCACTGAGGACAAGGGTATCAATGAAACTTTTCAAATTTTAGGTATATTATTAAAACAAATTTATGGATATTTTGTATTATTTAAAACAAAATATTATTCTGAAAATTTGAAAACTGGTTCTATCCAAAAACCCACCAAATAAGCCCCTCCAAGCCCAAGGCTTTATCTTTTTATGATTAATTGAGCTACATAGATACATGTCAATTCAATTCAATTCAAATCAAACATTTGGGAAAATGAAGTCTTCTGGCAAAGCCAGTTTCAGACTTGAAATCATGTGCTTTTACAAGGAGCAGGTCATTTCAACCATTAACCACCCACTTGTCTCCCTCCCTCTTCAATTTTAGAGGCACAACAATCTGATGTTTCAAAGGCGAGAAACTAAAAATGTAAAGAGAATCACGAGAGAAAGCTTATGGTCCAAACAGTTTTTCTAACATGGCTTTATTTGATCTTGCTGCATTTTCGGGACTGCGAAGCAGCGAGGGTGATCGGGGAGAAACAGACGTCGTAATTTAGCCATAACAAAACTGTTGGCACTGCAACAGCTTGCAAGATTTTAAAATGGAAGTAGAACTCAGTTTGTTTTGTTATGTTCAGTGATCAAGCAGAAGAAGAACAAGGCATAATTTGTGAAGAACACAATGGGATTTTTATTCACAACCCCACAAACAAATCCACTGACACAAGATCATGAAAACAACCATTATTGTCACGCCAACAAATTGTAAGAATACAAATCGAATTCTTAAAATGCCAAAACAGAGATCTTACAGAGCCAAAGAGAGAAGATTGGAGCTTCCACCTGTCGAAACGCCGGCGACCGTGGAAGAAGAAGAACAAGAGGAAGATGAAGTTTCAGAATCGCCATTAATGGCGCCGATTCCGGCGAGAAACCAAAGCTCCGATAGGTAATTTCGAGCAGCCCTGTCCGAATTGTTCTTGTGGAAAGATCGCGAGTCGTACGATCCATTTACAGAGTTTGTTCGATGAATTATGTCTCTGTAGTCTGTGTAATGTAATGAATCGTGAATTTGCACAGCAGCAATTTGAGGGTTTAGGGATGATAATTGCTGAAGATGAACTCTGTTCTCTGTTCTCACTCTCATCAGACCGAAAAACCCTAAAAAAATTCTAGCAATTTCCAAACCCTAAACCTCAAAAAATTGAAATTATTGATAAGGAACCCTAGAAATCCTACATTTCCACTAAATTTAAATTAAATTACCTTTTAGCTCCACACAAGAAAGCAATTGACACACACATATTTGTACAAATACGAATCATCCCCACCATGGCAACGCATCTGAATCTGCAGCTTCTAAAATTCATTAGCGAGGGTCATCTTCCCGCCGGCCGGAGCTTCCGCCGGACAAAGAAGCCAGCAAATTCAGATGTCCGGGAAGGT